>OVAN01002181.1:0-35001 GCA_900406275.1 Anastatica hierochuntica | reverse complement strand
CAGATCTAAAAGTCTGTCTTTTCCTGTTCAGAGATCTTGGGTGCATCACTCTATGACCTCTGACAAACCCTCCTTACCAATCCATCTTTTATCAAACACAAATAATTATAATACTTTTTTGGTTTGTAATTAAATTTTAACAAAATTGGACGATGATCTGAACCAATTTGCCCCAGATATTCCAATTTCGAGTATCCAAAAACATTATGTCAGTCTTCATTCTCTATTGCTTTATTAGTTTACCCCCAAACATTTTTTTTATTTCGTGTTCCTTTCCATGAGAGCTGGTCTCATGCGCACAAGAATTTCGTCATCCCGCAATGCTGAAGTATCCAATTAAAAGGGACAACAGAAACTGCATATCTCATTTTACCCCTTTTCATTTCATGGTTTCTGGTTAATTCATTCATATCATTCAAGGAATTATCCGTTGCGATCCTACTTCCAATAATTTATCCCAAACTTTATACTGATTCGCAGCCACCAGTTTCTCATAAACAAATGAAATATAAACTTGAAATCCATAGATAGTAGCATTGACATCAATAATCCAATTATTAGAAAATAGAACATCGAGTTTTATTTCATCATTAAATAAAATAGCAAGACCACTACTCGATCCAATTGGATCCATCGTGTACAACTTATTATATGCAAATGTAGTTGAAACTTTTTGAAATAGATAGAAGATTGTTTAGTCCCCGACAAAAAAAATATCAAGTCTGAATTTTTTCCAGAAATCTCTCAAAGTGTCGATTGTCAACTCACTCCCTAAACCTTGATAGTTCCAGCTCATTATCCTCACAATTGAGTCGGTGGTTTTAGAGGTTCCACCATTCCTTTTTCTAGTTTCGGGGTAGGACATTGGCCTTAGTTCCACCTTTCATCTCCATGACGTCCATATTTGTTTTTACCGCATTAAAATAAGACATTTCTGGAAATTTGAGGTCCTTTATACTCACACCAATATTAAGATCTCAAAAGGAGACTATCTGGTGGAGCCATCATGAAACACATAAAGATAACTGTCTCCAGATACAAACACATAATATCACCAACAAAAATCATATCCAATATAGAAAAACCCATGATTCCTTATAAAACAATCTCGTTGCAAACCATGAAAAACAAGAAATCTCGATGTTCTAATATTTTTAAAAGTAAAAATGTCAAATTTCATACAAGTAATTATATTCTTCAAATCAAACCAGAAAAGAATCATGATCCACCCCATTAACTGAGCCATATCTCCTTCTGAAATCCCACTCAAGAAGCACACACACCACAAACCTTTACGAAGCCTAGATCGACAACCGAAGATCAGAGGCATAATAAGTTTTGAACCGGTGAAATAAGTTTGTAGCTTTAGAAGAAAGAGATGATAGAATCTAAAAAATGCTCTTATATAGCCTTTTCCTAATACCATCGATAACACCAATTATTCTCACAAACTTTGTGTGCACTACACATTTTCCCTTGTTTGCATCTATTTTTTACATCTTGAAGCTCATGCCAATCGCCAAAATTTCTGTGACACCACCGTAACACTGACCCTTAGCCACCAAACAGTCTTGTGGACTTCTACACTTCCCTTTCGCCCAAGCAGAGGGTGTATTGTAGATGGATGAAAAAACCAAGCTAATCCAACGCCTCTATATACCCCTTTCCAACCTTGACCAAGAGTTGTCGAAACAATCCCAAATATATGATTGAGGACTCGATTATGAAAGTCCAATACTCTTTGATCCAACACATTAAAATTGATATGATCCATGCCAATCTCTTACCCCATTCCCAACAAAGCTACTTTCCATATCCTTGGACCTAAATCGAAATAATCGATCAACACAACCCTCTGTATCTCGCTTCAATCCCAACTCTCTCCCCCATTGTAGATCCTGAAAGATGTAGAGAATATCCTTCCTCAAATCCCTCACTGATTGCTGATAATCACCATTACTGCTCCGATTCAACTCCATTCATACTTTCAACAAATTATACGATCCAGACAGATCGCAATCCCTCAAACATTTCCTTGATCGAGACAGCACAAACATAGCTTTGAGACTCCATGCAAGACCTTTCTTCACCAAAATCCAATCTCTATTTCCCGAATCCGATCATCTGCCGCCACCGCCGACCTGAACCTTGGATATGTCTTCGTGTCGCCATTGTATCTTTTATTTCGTATATCTAGAAAATTAATGAGATTTTTGGTTAATATTTTATCATTAGCACTTTGAATTGGCAGTAGAACATATCCAGATATTCTGAAACTTTTAAGCATTCATATAAGATTTTAGACAATTTGAATTCATGAAAAATTATACGAAACTAAATGCTTTTCTAAGAATCAGAATATTGATGGATATTCAAATCCACAATGTTTTTTATAAATAAAAATAACATAATTAAATATTGGAATATTATTTTTGAAAAGAAAGATATGTTAGTTAGAAAAAAAATTAAGTTAAATATAATATAAAATCATCCTGATTCAACTTAATAAATTTGATATGTATAAAACTATAAATTTTAAATACTTCATGTATTTATAAGTCTGAATCTATATATCCATATCTCAAAATATGAATATTTGAATTCATATTCAAATTTATAAGAAATGAGATTCATTATAAATCGTATTGAATTTCACAGAAAAATGTGATTCAGTATAAAATTTGCAATATATCAGAATTGTAAGTTTGACTGATGAATAATACGAAATTGACAAGAAATAAGACAGGATTTTCGCTAAGTCGATGAAATTAATGTTCAAATAATCTCAAGTTGTTTAATTAAAAGTTGTGACTAAAACCAAAATGAAAACAACATTTCGACAAACAAAACCATTAAAAATAAAAACATGGTGAAAGAGCAAAAAGGAATGTCATTATTTTTAAAAAATATTAGTTATCTGCTTGGTACGGTAAAAATCTAGTCATGATAAATGGATTATAGAAAGAAAAATAATATATTTATATATTTTTGTCAACTTCTGTTACTTAAAAAGGTTAGATAACCCAAATAGGGAATAACCATAATTTAAATACTGAAAAAATCTACCTCAACGTTGCACTATGTACTAAGATATCATCCTTACCATTCAGAGAATGATGAAAGTAAGAAAAAGAAATTACACTCAAATATGATTTGAACCTTAAAACCCCCACAAGCTGTGATGAGAATGTTGGCCGGTCGTCTAAGCTTTACATCATCTTCAACAACTCATGTGATAGATTCTGCTACTGTAACAACTTGTGCTACTATAACAACTTTTGAAGCCTCTCCATTTTATCCATCCACTTATTTTTGCTCTTTGAAACTTCCTTACTCTTCTTCGTATTCAAGTTTTTCAGATCATTAATCCTTTGTTCTTTAAGGTTCTCCCACATCTCGGTCACAATTCCCATCTTCTCTCTTGTGCTATTAAAGAGCTATAGTGTCGATGTTGTGTCGTAGTGTGAGAGATCTAAATATAGCAACACTTAAAAAATATCGTCAAGAAAAAATATTAACTTTTTTCTCGAATGTTCTTTGTTTGGAGACACTTATACAATCACAACTATCTCCTTTTACCAATCTTAAATTTTATTGTTTGAAAAAATATCGATGTATCTTAGCATAATAAAGAAACTTTGCTTATGTAATAAACAGGCAAATTAAAACACCAGTATAACAGGTTTACGTAGATGAAATTCAATATTAGTAAATAAAAAATGATCTTAAACTCTTCAGCTAATGCAATAAAAAAACCATTCAATCAAGCAAAAAAAAAAAATCCAATCTAGTAAAATATAAAGCATGGTTGTGCAAAGTTCTCCTTTCGATAGTTCGACCACATACTTTTAAATTGTTTTCATTTTTCTTTTTTAATCTTTTGTGTGGTCTTTTGTTTATGAACTTGAGGTTGTAAAAACAAAAAAAACAGTTACAAATTACATATGTAAATATTAAATACGATAGATTAAAAAAAATTTATTTATTAGTATAATAACATAAAAATGATATTATCATCTTCAATTATATATGGGTTTAATATAATATGAAACTTTTAGAAAATTTCAAATATGATAAAATGCTTATATGCAAAGAATATATTTTAAAATTTCATTAGATAATATATAATTTAAGTGTAAAATTCAAAGAAGATTATAATTAGAAATAAATATTTCTATAATCATGAATCTTAGAGAGTTTTAAAATAACAACAAGTTGTCATAGTTTTCCAAATATGTATTTCAAAAATCTTGAGCATGATCAGTCCACAATAGACTATAAAAGATACAGTCAGTCCAAAACTCGGTCAAAGTTACATTAGTTAAATTCGATAATTAGTGGATTCAAAGTTGCTCATCATACTATAGACATAGAGGATCATATGTCCCACCCCTAGTTTAAGTACTTCAAAAACACCTTAACTTTTTCAAGAAGCAACATATTTGGCTTTTAAATTTTGGATCAAAAGTATTTGAACTGCGACTTTATAACTTCGAAAATGTGCCAAAAAAATCAACCAGAAACCAATACAAATGTCTCAACACCCAAGAAGAACCACTTAAACACGAATTACATATTAGAAAAAAAATCTATAATACGCACACAAGAACAATGGCGTAACCAAAGGAAAAGTTTATTGGGGTCATTTACAACTAAAGTTACAATATAATCTTATATCATTTTTCAGAATAACAATATCTTTTAGAAAATGAATGAAAATTAGACATGTATACTTTATTTAATGGGTTAATAGAGTTAATTATATCATATATTCTACATAATACATAGACAATGAATTAAGTTTATCAAAATATTTTTTACCAGGGTCAAGTGATCCCACAACCATTCACATATCTTTGCCCATGAATCTCCTCGTTATACACAAAAATCCAGCAAAATATTGTTAATGGTAGAAAAAAAACATTCAATTAGTGAGGGGTGGACAAAAAAATCAAATCTGAAAATCCGAACCGAACCAACCCGAAAAGTGGTATCGAACCCAAAGTGAACCGAAAAACTGAATGGTTCTTAAATTTCAATACCTGAAAAACTGAACCGGTTCTGTACCGAAACATTCTAGGTAACTGAAAAATGTTTCACTTATATACTTAGATATATTAATTATTTTTATATTCAATATCTAAAAAATATCAAAAATATGGTAAAATACCCAGAATTATATGAAACTATCCAGTATTGGAAAAAATTCAAATTTTACAAAAATATCTAAAAATACTTATAATTCAGGAGGTTTAATCCTTTTTTTCCACATTTGGTAATCTTTCTACTGCTCTACAATCATACAATTTAGAAGATCCAACCCTCTTTTTCCCATTCTCAAGTTTCAAGAAGTAGTCATTATATGGTTATCTTCGGTCTTCATCTTATCAAACTATAACTTAAAATTAATTTCCCTACTTACCATCAAATAAATAGAATTCCACATAGTTCAAATATTTAGTGGCAAACTACCCCTAGACATCTTACCAGAATCAACCCTCAACTCAAACGATTTCAATATATTTCCAGAAGACCTAACATATGTTACTGCATTACGAATGACTTCTATTTTTTTTTTATCATGGTCATGCTATCCATCTTGCACAATTAAGTTGATAATATAACCAAGACATCTTGGGTCTGATTGGGAGATAGACTGTCAAGACTATAGACTGTAAAATATATATGATAGTCAACTTTTAGCCAATCAGATTGTTACGAGTATTTGAAGTTTAAAAGCCATCACAATCATTTCTATCTTTTTCCCATTCTTTTTCACTATATTTTAAACAGTCACATGTGCGTGGCTTTAAGATGATTAAAATATTATTTCTTTTAAGATTGTTAACTAACTTTTCACTCAGATAATTTTTGTTATGTTTCTAGTAGTCAATTTTTTTTTGATATTTAGAAACAATCGTTTGAAATTCCAAATGCATTATAAATCTTAATTATAAATTTGAGACATTGTAGTGTCAGAAGTAACATATAATTTGAGACCCAGATAATTTGAATAAAAAATTGAAACCCAAAAAACTTAAATCAAATTGAACCGACTAATGCATTGCCCACAAAGGAAATTGCATGTAAAACTTAAATCTCCTGGACATATAACAATTGTAAAACTTAAACCGTTCTCCGTTTTTCCGTTAAAGATTTGTAGAAAAAAACACCTGGACATATAACAAAATATATATATTGTCAACAACAAAATGTATTAAGTATTTTCTAACTTTAAATTTAACATTAATAAAAGGAAAGTTAAAACATAATTTATATTTCAAAAACATATACTTAAAATAAAAGTCACAGCTACTAGAGCTTTCGGTAACAATCAAACTTTTATTAATTTTAAAAGTAATAGCCATATTCTCTACTGCCAAAAGTTTTTACAGCCAAAAGTCTTAAAAGTCATCAATCACAGCCTAAAACCACATCCCCTACCAATCAGCCCCCTCATGTGCATAAAGTCTACTCCTAACACAAATTAATTACTAGAGAGTTCTGAGAAATCCTTCTGAAAAGCTCTTAAAGCTAAACTATTTTCCGTAGCATTATCTACTGTCAAACAAAAAAATCTTTTTTATTCCCCATTCAGCAAGGCATTTCATATGAACATTAGAAATTGTTTGACTTTTGTGATCTGATATGCATTTGAATCCTAAAATGACCTTCTTCAACCTCCAATATGAATCCACATAGTGGGAATTTATAACCATGTAACGTGCACCTTCAAATAAACAAGACATAGTTAAGGATTAATTACATTTTCGGGTACCATATTGGTTGATCTGTCCAAATATATGTGGTGAGTAAAACTCTTTGTTTATTAGCAGAAAACCATTTCTTCAAAATTGTCTTCTTCTTTACATACATTTGTACGATACCTCTTCTGGATGTCCTCCTTGATTGAGGCTTATACATGTTTATGTACAATTATAGATTTAGAAAATATAAGTTAATGCAAAGTTACATAAACATATAAGAAATAAATAGATAATTTCAGAAAGAAAGAGAGGAGATCATAACAGTATCACATAAATTTTTCAAGCTACACACTCAATGAAGGCTAAGGGTAATTCTGCTAACACAAGAAGTTCATTTGATGCTTGTCTAAAAATAACCTCAGAAACTTGTGCAACCTTAAAACCTTCTTCACTAATGATTGGATGAACACGAGCTTCACCTTCTAACCATGCCTTGTACTCTTTGCAGGATCCAAGATGCTTTTGAAGATTGGTTTCCTGACTAGTTACACAGGAAAAATCCTTCTGGCAATAGAGACAAACACATTTATCACGGTTTACTACAGTTCTTGTAAAGTGATCCCATACAGAAGACCTTATGGGAAGTATCTTCTTTGTAGTTGGCTGTGAAGTAGCTTCACTTGTTGCAGGTGCTTCCTCGCATTTACCTCTACTCTCTGGAGTTTGTGGATTATATTCTCCATATGTTGCAGCTACACCTTTCCCTTTATCATTGATCAAGTTATATTGGTTTGAGATGATGACGAATCCATATGATAAAATGAATAAAGAAAATATAGATTCAATCCCCACATCAAGTTTAAAATAATAAAAGACTCTATCTAAAGTAAACAGAATGTTATAATCAATGAACACTAATCATAAGACAAAGCTAATTGAAATCAAAATCATCAAATCAAAACCCTAATCATAAAAGAAACTCTAAATGAAAGTGAATCCCTAAATGAAACCATAATCATAACATAAAGTCATAAACGCTAATTGAAATCAAAACCCTAAATCGAAACCCTTATCGTAAAATAAACCCTAAACCCTCAAATCAAAACCCTAAATCACAAAGGAATCAATAACAAAACTTAAATCCTTTAATCAAAATCTTTAAATCACAAAAAAATCCGTAAGTGAAACCAAACCCCCAAATCGAAATCCTACTCATAAACGATTAATCAAAACAAAAGCAAATGAATCAAAAAGGAGAAGAAGACAATTGTACATATGAATGTTTTATTATGTCTTTGATGAAGAAGATTGTTGGGCCTGAACCTTCAGCCTTCTGGTAAAGCCCATTTAGCTATTTTGAGCCAACTAGCGAAAGAGGATCAAGGATTAAAACAAATGAGCCAGGATTCAGTCCATGAAGGATAAAACAGCTTACCCAACTTACTAAGCGACCAATCTAACAGAAGCTTCGAGCTATCAGGTATCGGAGGGGGATCGGATGATCAGGTTTTGGACTGGGTCAATTTTGGTTGTTAAGATCCCGTAAAATCAGGAGGATATCTTGGGGACTGTTGCAACAACTTTAGGTCACGAAGCTGGATATAAAAAGAGAAGGAGGAGAACGATGAAGCTTCTTCTGGAACTGGATATCAAAAACACAACTCTTAGAAATCTAGTACTATTATACTCCAATTCTTGTATCTTAGTCTTGTCATATTTCTTGTTCTTTCTAGTAAACTCCATTGATAACAAAAAACCTTAATACAATACACTTTGATTCATCTAAAGTTCTAACGAGATTCTCCCACGCGTACTTTTCCTCATTAAAATCCTCCTAAAATCTAATTGTGAGATGTAGTCCTCACATTTTGGCGCCGTGTGTGGGGACAAGTAATCGAATCACTGACTCTGTAACTTGAAGATGGATCCAGTTAACCAAGGCGTTAACCAACCAAGTTTCGATCCCCTCGCTTCGAGCCTTAGCTCACTAAACCATGGAGGCTCCGGTCTCCCTGCCGTTGAGCCTCGTCGCTCCGACACTCGTAACGAACCACAACCTCGAGCAGAGGCCCAACCCGATCCAATCACCATTGGAACAACCCTTCAACGGCTTTCTGGTAACGCTAATCCGAGGCCCTCAACCATCGAGGAGCCTCACCGATAGACTTCTGTCAGATCTCCGCCTCCGGTACCAGCTTTGGACCAGGCATCGACTCAGCTCTCTGAGATTCGCCGAATGATGCTACAACTGGTGAACAGAACACAAGAAAATAAAAGCTTGGTGCACCAGGTGGTATCTCGACAACAACAAGTCGAAGAAGTAACAAGGTCTTTGGTTCCATCGATACACCCTTCACAATGTCGAAGCTCTAGGATCACCTTCCCAGACCATGTAACCGATCCCTCTTTCCCTCGAGGCCGACTGGAATTTTCCCCCGATGACGCAACACCCGAGGGACGGGGACCTTCTTTCCAAACGCCTATTACAGGGACAGTCCCCGCATTTGATCTCCCAGCTACCAATACTATGGGAACCAACATTGCCAACACGAGCTCAGTGCATGCTCAGGTCTCTCTTACGATTCTTGAGCAGAATTTTCGTTTACCTTCACCGCCACCTGTATCCAGGTCTGGAGGAGGTGCCATGATCCCATCTGGTGGCAGAACCTCAGCCTATGTCCACTAGGCTCGAAACCCGTCCCTTGATCTAGAGACCAGGGATGAACCGAAACTGTAACAACAACCTACCCACACCACCTAGCTGATAACCCTCATCAAAACAACCCAAAAGCCAGAGAGAGGCTTAGTTCTCCAACTACCTGGGGGCACGATCAAACCTGGTTCTCGCGTGAACCCTCCGACCAGGTACCCGTCGAACACTCAACTGTCCTCCATTTAGACGGACCCGAGTCTATATGAAGGTACATGGAGAGAACTCATGCGGCCCACCAAAAGCTGAACGCCGAGGTCAATAAGGCCACTAGTTCAGCTCCCGAAATCAAGAGTATTATTGAAGAAACCCAAGGAACTCTGTTTACGAACATAATCGCGAATTCTCATATCAGGGATATGAGAAAAATTCGGATTCCCGTGACGGAACATCGGACCCTAAAGCTCATCTGAGAGCTTTTAGGTTAGCTATCGTTAAGGCTCATTTTACCCGCGACGAATGCGAAGCAGGTTACTGTCGAACTTTCGCCGAGAACCTGATGGGAACAACTCTCGAATGGTTCTCAGGCCTCGAGCCAAACACGATAGAGAACTTTGACCAGCTAACGAATGCATTCATAAAGCAGTGTTCGACCCATATTAGAAAACATGCTTCCGAAGCAGACCCTTGGAAGATCAGACAGGGAGTTGGAGACACGCTTCGAGTTTTTAGAGCAGTCAAAACAAAACTCTTAAACCCAAACGACCAGGTGGCAATCGAGGCTCTCAGAAGAGGTCTCTGGTATCAATCATAATTTTTGTTAGAGCTGACAGTTAACCCCCCTCCGACAATCGATGATGCTCTACATAGAGCACCCAGATTTATCACCATCATGGAGGAAACTGCAGCAATGGACAAAATCCACAAGAAACCACAGAGATCCCAAAGATCCGACTCGCAAGAAGCTAAGGGTCCCTCTAAAAGAGGTAACCCCCGAAATAATCAAACCCTGGATGAGCATTCTTATGTCGTGGAGGAAGAGCCACAGGAAAAACCCGTGGTGATGACAAGCAAGGCCCCATGGACCAAAGCTTATGATGAAAACAAATTCTGTTGCTACCATGAAAGAAAGGGCCACTCTACTGAAGAGTGTTGGGACCTCCAACATCAACTGGCGGTAACGTTTGTCGCTGCAAAGATAAAAGTCGTAGAGCTCAAGAAAACCGACACCCTTTTAGAAAAGAACCCCCAGAGAGACCTCACTAAAACGAGGGAGGTCACCTGAATAGGAAACTGACTCACTGCCTCCGGCCCCTAAGAAAAGGGTCGACGTAATCCTCGGGAAGTTCCCCCACAAGAAGAGCCTCTGGGCCGGGGTTCCAGAACCTCTACCTAAAGGAACGGTAGCCTCCCTGTTCGGAAAGGTTTTGAGTCTGCAGCCTCGCGATACACGGATTGAGTACATCCTCGGAGGATCCGTCATCTGTCGAGATTCCGTGAACTCGATTAAAGACCACCTGCGGAAGGCAAAACCTAAGAATCGGGCGAAACCTTCCATCCAAGAACCGAACACCAAAATTTCCTTCAAGGAAAGCGAGACCTCATATCTCGACACACCTCAAGACGATGCCCTGGTCATCACCCTCAACATCGCACGGTATGAGGTACCGAAACTAATGATCGACACCGGAAGCTCCGTCGACCTAATCTTTTACAATGCCTTGAAAAGTATGGAGATAGATGACAACGAGATCACAGGGAAAAAAACCAACCTCGTAGGTTTCTCGGGAGAAACCGCTACCTCTCTAGGAACCATCAACTCCCAGTTATGGCCTGCGGCGTTATGAAAATGATCAATTTCGTGGTGATCGACCGTCCGACCCCATTCCATGCAATCCAGGGAAGACCATGGATCCATAGAATGAAAGCAATCGCCTCTACCTATCACCGATGCGTAAAGTTCCCGACACCCGACATAATAGCTATGGTCCAAATGAGCCAAAGGGTATCTAGAGTTTGCTATCTGGGAGGCTTTCAAATTATTAAGGAATCCCCCAATAGCAATTACAGATCCAGGAGCAGAAAGTAATGCAGCAAAACGTACGAAGTCCCCCACAGAACCTCACCAAAAAAGTTTGCATTAACGACCTTCATCCTGAAAGATGTGTGAGCATTGGATCAGAATTATCTCCCGAAATCAAAAGTAAACTTATATGTTTCCTTAAAGACAACGTCAGAACCTTTGCATGGTCCACTAACAACATGAATGGTATTGAACCAAGCGTGACTACGCACAAGCTTAACGTAGACCCAACATTTAAACCCGTAAAACAAAAACGACGAAAGCTTGGCCATGAGAAGGATTAAGCCGTCAAGGACGACGTCGACCAATTAATGAAGGTTGACACGATCCGAGAAGTTCACTACCTCGACTGGTTAGCCAACTCGGTGGTCGTCAAAAATAAAAATGGGAAATGGAGGACATGTGTCGATTTCACTAATCTAAACAAAGCATGTCCTAAAGACAGCTTCCCGTTGCCTCACATTGATCGTTTAGCTGAGGCAACCACAGGCCACCGGCTATTATCCTTCATGGATGCATTCTAAGGTTACAATCAAATAATGATGGACCCCGGTGACCAAGAGAAAACCGCCTTCATAGCATAACGCGACACCTATTGTTATAAAGTTATGCCTTCCGGCCTCAAAAACGCTGGAGCTACCTATCAAAAGCTTGTAAACAAAATTTTTGCCCGACAACTCGGAAAAACAATCGAGGTTTACATTAATGACATGCTGGTCAAATCCTCCAGTGGAGAAGATCACGTCAATCATCTCAAAGAATGCTTCGGTATCTTGAATAAGTACGATATGAAGCTAAACCCCGCTAAATCTACCTTTGGAGTACCTTCAAGCAAATTTCTAGGCTATCTAGTAATCGAACGAGGCATTGAAGTCAACCCGAAACAGATAGCTACTTTTCTGGAGATGTCATCATCTAGAACTACTATAGAAGTACAAAGGCTGACTGGACAAATCGTCGCTCTAAATTGATTCATTTCCAGATCTACTGACAAGTTCCTTCTTTTCTATAAATTTCTGAAGTATAATAAGAAGTTTATATGGGACGAGAAGTGCGAAGAAGCTTTCAGACAACTAAAATCTTACCTCTCAGAACCTCCTATACTGTCTAAACAAGTAGAAGGAGAACCGTTATAATTGTACATCGTTGTATCTCCAGTTTCAGTCAGCGGTGTGTTGGTACGAGAGAAGCATAACGAGCAGCGACCTGTCTACTGTACAAGTAAAAGTCTAGCATTGGCTATCGTAACTGCCGCCATAAAGCTCCGACCGTACTTCCAGTCACATCCCATCGTCGTAATAAACTCCCAACCATTACGCACAATTCTACATAGCCTTAGCCAATCTGGAGGCCTCGTTAAATGGGCCATCTAGCTCAGCGAGTATGACAAAGAATACAGACCCCGAAACACAGCTAAAGCTCAAGTCCTGGTCGACTTCGTTATCCAGTTAGCCTCCAAACACCTCGAAGCTAACTCGGTAGCCCCCATATGGACCCTCCATGTTGATGGAGCATCCTCGAGGAAAGGATCCGAAATCGGTCTAAAGTTGACTTCCTCAGCTAGAAAAATAACCGAGCATTCTTACAGATTAGACTTCAACACTTCCAATAACGAAGCCGAATACGAAGCACTAATCGCAAGCTTAAAACTGGCGATAGGGCTTGGGATCCGAGAGCTTAACGCTTATAGCGATTCTCAGCTAGTGGCTAGCCAGTTTCGCGGAGAATACGAAAGAAGGGACGAAAGAATGGGGGCATACCTCGAGGTCGTCCAAAACCTCACTAAAAAATTCGATAAATTAGAGCTAACGAGAATTCTTCACAGAGAAAACTCCTCCACCGACGCTTTAGCAGCATTAGCCTCCACTTCGGACTGTATGGTCAAACGAATCATACCAGTGGAAGGTATAGACAAGCCTCAGAATACCTCCGGGGACGTATGTACGATAGGTACCCCCGAGAACCGAAGTTCTCCGGAACCTATCTCTCACGATACCTCTACGGGCACAATCCAGACTCCGAACTTCAAAGAAAGCACAGAAGGTATCTCTAAGAACATAGATTCCTCGGAACCTGGTTCTCGGAATACCTCTGGGGGCACGGTCCAGACTCTAGGCTCAAGCGAGAACGCAGAAGGTACCTCCAAGAACATGTATTCCTCGGAACTTGACTCTCATAGTACCTCCGGGGCCACGATCTAGACTCACAATGCCCAATCAATACCTCTCCATGATAAGATCACTGGACGAGAAGATTGAAGAATTCCAATTATGCAATAAATTCGGGAATAACCCCCCATAAGTGGGAGGCTCGAAAACTCAAAGCTATATGTGCAAGGTATTGCATAATCAACTCCAACCTTTACAAACGAAGCATATCAGGCCCATACTTAAGAGGCGTTCATGGCCTTGATGCTCTTAAACTTATGCTAGAAGTACACGAAGGCTCTTGTGGCAACCATGCGGGCGGCCGAGCTTTGGCCATCTGAATCAAAAGACACCCCTACTTTTGGCCAACTATAGTCGCAGACTGCGAGACCTACTCCGCCCAGTGCGATAAGTGTCAAAGACACGCCCCGATAATTCACCAGCCAGCTGAAAAATTATCTTTGATATCAACATCTTATCTTTTTATGCGATGGTCCATGGATGTTGTCGAACCGTTGGTACCCTCAGGAAAAGGACAGCAAAAGCTACGCTTTCTGCTAATCCTAAAGTGGATAGAGGTCGAAGCCCTCCAGCACGTAACCAAGTCCGAGGTCAAGAAATTCGTATGGCGAGACATCATATGTCGACATGGAGTCCCTTAAGAAATCATAACTGATAACAGATCACAATTTATATTCGACGACTTCACAGGGTTCTTTGAAAAGTGGAACATACGCCTCACCACGTCCATACCTCGATACCCTCAATGGGGAATGGTCAGACTGAGGCTGCTAATAAATCAATTTTGGCAAACCTCAAGAGATGCCTAGGTACCAACAAAAAGTCTTAGTCTGATAAGCTACCTAAGGTCCTTTGGGCATGTCGTACCACTCCAAGAAGAGCTACAGAGGAATAACCTTTCTCTTTAGGTTATGGAATGGAGGCAGTAGTCCCAGCCAAACCTCAATCGGGAGTCTCACACTAAGTCACTGTACTTCGAACCCCGAAACTAACAATCATTTGCTAGTTGATAATCTTGATCTAATTGAGGAACGACGAGACCAAGCATTGCTCCGCATTCAAAACTACCAACAAGCATTGCCCTGACACTACAATTCTAAGGTGAGAACATGAAGATTTGTAGTTGGTGACCTCATGTTACGCAAAGTATTTGACAATACCAAAGAGCGAGGTGTCGGGAAGTTAGGAACTAATAGGGAAGGTCCTTACCAGATCATCCACTTAGTACGATCCGACGTCTACAAGCTCGTGAAGGTACGAACCGGAGTACCCGAAATACGATCATGGAACGCCATGAACCTTAAAAAATACTACCATTAGGTACTCTCTTCAATCGAACTACATTAGACTTGATCCCTTGAGAGGGTACGTAGGCAGCTCCGCATAATGAGTGTAACCCCAATCCTTTAAACATCATATGCTGATCAAAGGGGCATGTGCTTGGACAAAAGCATAGAAACCCAGAAACCTCTTCATCATAACGCGAAGTCAAGAAGCAAGGAGTCTCGAGCACCTCTTAGGCCTCGCATATGACTGTTACAATTTATCCATATTTGATGAATATAATAATATGATCATTAAAAAGTCTTAAAATCCTTATAAAAATTTCAAGTTCCCAGAAACCTGATCATTAAAAGGTCTTAAAATCCTTATACAAATTTCAGATTCCCAGAAACTTGATCATTAAAAGGTCTTAAAATCCTTATACAAATTTCAGGTTCTCAGAAACCTGATCCTCTAAATGTCTAAATTCTTATACAAATTTCAGGTTCCCAGAAACTTGACCCTCCAAAGGTCTTTAAATCTTCATACGAATTTCAGGTTCCCAGAAACCTGCTCGTCTAAAGGTCTCTAAATATTTGTATAAATTTCGGGTTCTCAGAAACCTAAACGTTAGAAAGTCTTAAAATCCTTGTGCATATTTTAGGTTCTCAGAAACCTGACTATCCATAATTCTAAAGATATCTTCAGATCAAACCGAAGCCTGATTCGCAAAGGACTCTGGAAACTAGAACCTTGCGAGACCTGAAAAGCTGACTTTCAGGTCCAGGTTCCTGGAAACCTGACTAGGCAAGGCCTCCCGAAACCTGTTTCTCGATAAGACTTAAAACTCTTTATCTATGATAAGTCCAAAGTCCTGAGGACTAAATGACTTACAAAATGAAACCTAGAACCAGATAGATGAAAACCAAGGCTAAAGATGGCGATTCTGAAGCATAGGATTAAAGAGCTTCTGTAAGCTATTAAATTCAAGTTTTAAACAAAAGGGTTTAAAAGCCTCCCGAGGCTCTAGAAATCTAAATTCGAAAGATTAAAAAGGTTTAAAAGCCTCCTTAGGCTACAAGTCTAAACGAAACCAAAAGATAAAGGCCCTATTGGGCAAATGTCTTAAACGAAATTTAAATAAGTGAGAAAGAAAGCTGAGTTCTTAGCCTTCTGATATGTCATTTCACTTTTCCTCATCACCCTCTCCTTCTTAGTCTTTGTCTTCATCATTCTTGTCTTCGGCAGCATCTGGAACCTCTTCACAGACTAGGCCAGGTCCCACAAAGCCTAAGTTAGAACCATATTCACCGACTCTCATAACATAAACGAGATTGAAAGTGTTAATCTCAAAGGTACCTAAGCTCTCCGAAATCTGGGGAAGTGGAAGCTTGCCAATAGAGAAGTCATACACCTGAGCATTCTCAAATGCTAAAGCAACTTCCGAAAGCAAGGCCATCAAATGGTTGCGCTCTTCTTAAACACTCTTGATCTCATTTATTAACAGATCTTTTAAGAGATCAGCGTTAGCTTGCAACTCTTGAGCATAAATCTGAAGAGCGACCTCTTCCTTCTTCTTGTTGAACTTTTTCTTGACGGTATATAAAATCTTGTAGTAAGCATCCACTACCTCTTTCTTCCCAGCCCTAACAACTAGCTTAACCTCAACATCCTTTTTGGATTGAAGATCCTTTGCAGCAATCAACAGCTCTTTAACCTGGTGTTCAACAATCTTCCTGGCATTCTCCAGTGAAGCAATCCTTCTCTCCTTAACCTGGAGATCATTAGAAAAATCTTGTTCCTTCCCGCTTAAGACCGTTACTTGAGAATTGAGCTCCTCAACCTGAGTTTGAAGGCTAAGGACTTGAGACTTAGCCAAGCTGAGCACATCTTTAGTAACTTTGAAAAGTTGCTTGACATCTTCAAGTTCTTTAGCATTGGGAGAACCTCCCACCATATCTTCAAGCTTTAGCTAAGCTCTATTGATAGCTCCAACTAGCTGATTATCACATAAAAAAATAACAGCATTATGAAATTGTCAATAACAAATACACAAAAATACAAATTTAATTTATGATCGATACCTGACCAAGGTAGTAGGAAGGGAATAACCAACTTGTTTCATATGACGCATCAGTGTCCCTAATCCCCAGACATCAGCTAAGACTGATCCTGGCTTTGAATATGAAAAGGTCGAGCCGACTGTACGTGCTCTAGATGATAAGGATGAAGACCCCGACGTTCTCTCTCCCTGATCAGGTTTAGGCCTCTTGCTTGGGGGATTCTCCAGCTGATGACAGTCCCTTAACCTAGGAGGGCTCATATCCATCTCTCGAGACTCAGGATCAACAATTTTCTCCTGGCCTTTCGAGGTGTCAGGGACAGTGGAAAGCGAAATGACTTATTTCGCGACATTGGAGGTCCCATCATCAAGGACCTCTCGCAGGGAGCTTATGAAAGAGCCACCCTGAACCTTCTCACTTCCACGAGAATGGGAACCATTTGAAGACTTCACCTTCTTACCTTTGGAATGAAACGATGGTTAAAGAGACATCTTTTGCTTCATTTCAGTCTCAGATATATTACCTTCAGTTGAGACTGAAACTTCGTCGTTATCACCCGAAACTGATAAGAAAGAAAGAAACCTCAACAATGATCAAATTCAGGTTTCGCATACCTAATATGAAAAATTCAGGAAGAAACCAGTTACCTTCGAGTTGGTCAACAGGAACTGGGTCAGGGAACTGAGCCTGATACTTCTCTGGAAACCTGGCACTACCGATCCTTGAGGTGGGGTATGCAGTCCAATGAGCTGGACTCTGCTTCAGCCTACAAACCAGAGCTCTAGCTAACTTGTCAAAAATCCGCGGGGGATCAGAGATACCTGCGTTCTTGACAAAAAGCAATCAACGATCTAATCTTAAATATGATAAAAGGGATTCTCCTATAAGGTCCCTAACCAGTAATGCAAGACCATGAGTTCTTGAGGTTTCGACCAATCGGAACTGTGGTCGGATCGATCTTAACATAAAATAAATTTTTCCTCCAATCTTCATCATTCGAGGAGAAACTGAAAACGCTACGACCTGGACGAGCAGGAAGGTAATAAGTGCCCCCTGCTCCCTTGTTAGGAGGACTCTCCTTGATCATGTAAAGGCTCATCATGTGGTCAAATTTAAGGTCGATCCCTTCCTCCTTAGCCCTGGTAATGAAGCCATGAATCAAACGGATGACTGAAAGGCAAACCTGGGGAAGGGAAAGATGATAGTGATTTAAAAGATCTAAGAGCAAGGATGGGAGGGGAAATATCAGGTGGCACTTGGTGATGTATTTCTCATGCATACAAAACCAACCTTCTGGGACATTCTCTGGGGTATCTCCAGACCCGCATGTCTTAAAAAGCTCCTTCGGCCCTCCAGCCTCTACCATCAAGTTGCAGACTTCCTTTTCTTCAAGAGTGGAAGGTTAATGAGGGCCAAAGGAGGAACTGCTTACAACTACTACTTTAGAGTTGTCCCCTTTCTTCACACCTTTGGAGGCTCTTTTAGAACCAGTGTCACCTTTCGGGGGCTTGCCTTTCTTCTTCATCTCCTCACCAGTTTCTTGTTTAATTTTCATGATCTCCTTTCCTGTCAGAGGAATCTGGGTTTCACCGGAACCTTCCTTTTATTTGTCCATCGAGATTACGAAAGTTGTTTTGAAGGAAATGAGAAAGAGAGATTGTGAAACAGGAACCTAAATCTAGAAAGCTCAAAATTTTCAGAAATTTGCAAAAAAAAGAAAGAGATGTCTAGTAATGGTAAAGAAGATGATCTCGTTAAACTTATAAGCAAGTAAAAAGTAAAAAAGAAAAAAGAGAAAGAAGGAAGTTACCTTGGGAACTGCGTGAAGACGTTGGATAATGGGTAAACACCAGTTAATAACTGTAACCTTTATATCTAATCAGTTCTCAATAAAAAGGAAGACCTTTCGCTATCCTAAGAGATCGTGGCCGTTGGCGGCAAAGGATCTGAATCGTTGATTTCAAATAAAGTAATATCTTTGTAGAAAGATACGAACCAATCGAATAAGGAAAGATCCAAAGTTAGGTTTATCACTCATGTTTGAACCTTAAAGGTCTCATCACGAGTGCTAGGGACAACTGTTGGGCATGAACTTTCAGCCTTTTGGTTAAGCCCTTTTAGCTATTCTTAGCCAACTAGCGAAAGAGGATCAAGGATTAAAAGAAGTGGACCAGGATTCGGTCCACAAAGGATAAAACAGCTTACCCAACTTACTAAGCGACCAACCTAACAGAAGCCTCAAGCTATCAGGTATCGGAGGGAGACCGGATGATCAAATTTTGGATCAGGTCAATTTTGGTTGTTAAGATCCCGTAAAATCAGGAGAAGATCTCGGGGATTGTTGCAACAGCTTTAGGTCATGGAGCTGGGTATAAAAAGAGAAGGAGGAGAAGGAGGAGAAGGATGAAGCTTCTTTTGGAACTGGACATCAAAAACACAACACTTAGAAATCTAGTACTATTATTCTCCAATTCTTGTATCTTAGTCTTGTCATGTTTCTTGTTCTTTGTTGTAAACTCCATTGATAATGAAAAACCTTAATACAATACACTTTGATTCATCTAAAGTTCTAACGGGATTCTCCCACGCGTACTTTTCCTCATTCAAATCCTTCTAAAAATCTAAGTGTGAGATTTAGTTCTCACAAAGATTTCTTGAGATTTTCTGAGATTTATGGCTTTCGGTTTGTAGATTTTTGGTTTAAAAGTTGAGATTTCGATAAAGTAAAGGAGGGAAAGATGAATAGAAAAGTAGTGTGTTTTTTAGCTTTCGAGTTTCGACTCAAAGAAACAAAATAATGAAAACATGCATATNGGGGGGGGGGGGGGGGTATATGGCTTATATATGTTCTAGTAGATCAGGTATGTGTTCGTTTCTCGGGTATTATTCGATCTGAATCGAAATTCGAAGTATTGCTCATCCTAGATCCATTAGGGTATTTCGTGGATCTGATACCGATCTGAACTGGCTACTTCAGTTCGGGTATTGGATTTGAGAAAAATGCTTGGTTCAGGTTTGGGCATCAGATTCGGGAAAACTGTATGACCCTACTTGTGCCAACAAAAGAATAATCCTTTCTCTCTTTATGGGCGCACACCTCCGGCTAACGTGTGTGGGATGAATCCTAAGCAGGTTTTAAAAGATACAGAGGTAATTGGAGATTGACTGTGAAAACTTTATTTTTTTTTTATTACATTCTTTAAAGTTTCTTTTTTTTCGATTATATTTTAAAATTTCAGCAACTAAGTGTTCCTTGATTTTCTCATAACATACTTCAATTATTTTTTTCTTGATATGTAGCTTCTATTTTATAATTTTAACTTTTTTTTTAAAAAATTGCAGCTATAATTTTACAGTAAATTAATTTTTTAAGAGTCTACGGTAACCTGTTTTTAAACTGCCGGTCAATTAATCGGACGAGTAGAGGAAGGACTAGCGTATTTCCGCGGTTTTCATCCGGTACATGTCTTTTCATGTTCTTCTTTGTCTTCTTCATTCGAATCATGCTTCTCTCTTTCTTTTAATCTATTTATTTTCAGTGATATATGATGGAGGTGGTTCCCACCGCACCCAATCCAAGTTAATCCGATCCATAAGTTGATGGGCTAGAAAAAGCCCATCAGCGAAGACCCATTACCAAAGAAGAAGGAATAGCCTATAGCCTAAGAAGAGGAGAAAATAACTCTTATATTTTAAATGAGAAAGACTAATTAAATGCGCATTGATGATGCATTATCAGTGAAGAAGATCATGGAACTGAGAAGATGACTATAAAAGAGGGGAGAAACTAGAAAAGATCCTTCTTCCGATCGAAAAACTTTTAGCTAACTAGAAAATATGATCTCAAGAGTTTACATTCCTACTGAACTTAATCAATTCAATACACACTTTTCATACCCTATATTCTGAATTGGATCGCAGGTCCATCAATATATGGTTTTGATCTTTGTCGAAGTTTCCCTTAAGAATCCCACGGCTGCTCCACCACGGCTGCTAGGGTAAGAGCCGATTACGGTTATCTCATAAAACTTCTTTTGATTGGTATGTGAATCTGAATCTTTCCCCTGTTTTTTTTTCTCGGGATCGTATCACTAGGTCCTGAATCTATATCAGTTTCTGTGGAATTGATCTATTCAGTGTGAGGACCTAGCAATGCAGATTTTTATGCTCCTTGCTGTTTCGTTCATCTCATTACAATCTTCTCTTAAGATTGGGGTTTAGAGATCTCTGTAAACATTTTTACCTCCTTTTACGTTTCTCTGATGGCCTTCACCACTAGCTGGGTTTGTATTCTCTCTTCTCGTCTATAGGTAAACTTAAATCCCACTAGTTTGATGTATGTTTTGTCTCACAAGGTCTTGTTCTCTTTTGCCTTGATGTAGCATTGACTTTAAGATTAGAACGATTGAGCTTTATGGCACTGGTCAAGTTCATCTTTCCATATAAGAAACGCTTGCTGATGCTGAACCAGTATCCTAGTATAAAATCAAATTAGATCGATTGTTGAGAAGACAAACGAACAAACACCTATTACAAGTCTTAAATAGCTATTTAGAGGTGCTCTGTTCTCTCACAGAATGAAATGTATTTTTTGCAGTGCACCCTTACTGATTTTCTTTGTTTGGCTTATTACTTTGCTACGTCTTTTTGTTTGACTTGTTCCTATGTTTCAGTACCAGTTTGAAGAGTTTCTTGTTCTTATCACACATTTTCAGGCAGTACCTAGAACAAAAATGGTCAGGCTCTTGCTGATGAGTACGGAATTAAGTTCTTCGAAACAGTAAGTTTGATAATGTTCTCAATATTTCAGTATCGAGAGAGCACAGCTTATAAACTAGATTGGTCGTGTATACATGTTGCTTATGTAGCTATCTGGATGCGTCTTGATTGCAGAGTACCAAGACAAACCTAAACGTGGAAGAGGTGTTCTTCACGATAGGGAGGGACATAAAGCGCAGAGGCTTTTCGACACTGACTCGAGGGGAGAGGTTTTTTACATCTCTATCCTCCTCATCCTGCATCTCTTTTGCGTATTACCTTTTTATGCAACAATCTGCTATTGCAATATTTGGTGTTTTCATTGTCAATTTGTAATCTGCGAAAATCAAGATAAGCCAAACAGACCAGGCAGCTGGAGCTGGGCAGGTCACCTAGAAGTCTGCATGCTGTGGAAGTTAAGGAAACGTAATTGTTTGCTTATGTAATTATTTGCTTTTTCTTTTTTAAGTTCCAACATTTACGATACCTTCATAAAATTGTGTTTCTTATTTGTACTAAGGTTTATTCGAACACTTAGTAATTTTTTTTGGTATGGTGACTGAATTGATATGTGTTGGCGATCATTCCACTCTCGATATATCCCTCTACACTCTTCTGTTTACCTCTCTTTCCTTTGCTTAAAATTTAACTCAAGTCTTTATCTTTTACCCAAATGTTCTAATTTTAACAATAACTAAACCAGCTCAAAACTTGAGAGAAAAATAAAAGAAATAAAGAAATCTAGTAAAGTCAAATTATATTCATGATATCCATCGGTAAGATGAGGAAACCACATGTTAATCTCTAAAACTATCTATCTAAAACTATAAGAGGTAAGCAAAGTAACAAGAACTACGTATGAAAAAAGAAAATCACTAAATCCCCAATCTCAACTTTGTACTCACCTCATCTTCCCCATCCAGCGAATCCAAACAGACCACTCTCTTCCCACCGCTCGGTTTCTTCGTGGTTGTCTCCTCCGGGAAGAGAGAGCGTGTAACCAACTGGTGCTTCTCGTCCCTATGCTTCCTCATATGACCACCAAGAGCTTGTCCCATATGAAACTCCGATCCACATATCGGACAAGTATGTGACTTCGTCTGTTTGGAAGACTTCTTCTTGTTGCTACTGACATCGGATCCTGAAGAAAGCGATGACAATGACTGATGATCTTCAGTGATGGTATAGTTATTAATGGGTTTATTGTGACTTGCACGATGGCCTCCTAAGGCTTGGAACGAAGAGAAAGCTTTCATACAAGTCTTGCATGTGTAAACGCGACGGCTCTCTCCTCCTCCTCTACCGCCGCACTCACCAACTCTCGTTAACAGCATCAGACAATTCGTCGAGGGCGTACCTTCTTCTTCCACCGTCCGATCAATGTTCTCACTTCTAGCAACCATGGTTATTGTTGATGATAATTTGAAATTTGATTTCTAGGGTTTCTTCTTTTCCTAGTAGGATTAGATTATAGTCTCCGAATTGTGAACTTGTGAGGGATTTTTATGATTTTATAAGGGGTGAGATCGAGTGAAGTAAAAGATTTGTTAAATGACGGAAATACCCTGTGACTTGCCGCGTAAGTAAGTGAAGTTGTGCTTTTGTAATTAAATGGGAAAATGAGGTGGAAACAAATAGTCACGCGTAACACTTCCGAGACTCTGAAAAGAAAAAAACGAAAACTAGTGCTAATATTAAAAAAAAAGGGGGAAAATTCTTGGTTTTTCCCTTTTTTCTTTGTTGAATGATTTTTTTTCCTTTTTTTCCTTGACAATTGTGAAGTATAATAAGAAGACGACAAAAAAAATTATGATAACAATTTTTTTTAATATAAATCTCTAATAAGTTTACTAATCCGCATTCTAGATTTTCCTCTATTTTTTCCGTAAAAATCTTCTCGTGCAAATCTACTTTTGTAACTCTTGTCCGCCTTAATAAATCGATCTAGACTTTTTTCCAAGGGACATTCAATTTTTTCTTTTTGTTATTCTTTGTATTAATATAATCACTCATCGCATATTATTCAATTTTTATCTACTAGAAAGTTTTCATCATACCTCAATGATTAATAGAACCCAAGACTTATCTCTACATGGCCGATTAAATTACTACGAATCAATAGCTACATATTATCAATATATGTTGTTTTTTTTGGTCAAACCATATATGTTGTTATTCCTCCAAAGTTTGTTTGGATACCACATTATCCCAATCATGTGAATTTCTAAACTAAATATAATTACGTAGTTAACCATATTATTCTGATCAAGCAGTAAAAAAAAAAGTTCACTACAAAAATTGAAATTATAATTCAGTTTTTATAACTGCAATTACAATGGGTTTAACAATGATGAATACTTAGGCCATGTTCAATGCCAAGACCATGAACAACCCACGTCTCTTAAGTGAGGTTCTTACAAATTAAATTAATAAAATATTACAAAAGTAAGAGAAAGAAGACATAACAGAAAGAAACCGTCTCTTCTCTAAGGACTTTTAGAGTCGGTTTCTAATGTTTATCAACTTCCCATTGGCTAAAAAAAATTACAAAAATAAACAAAATTAAAAATATTAAAATAATATTTTTGTTTTTTTAAGAACCCATGTGGGTCTCTGGGGATGTTTATAGTCTAAGAATCTTTAGGATTCTTAGCTAATTTTAAATTAATAAAATAATACTAAAAACCTCTAATGGGGTTTTAGCATTTTTTGCTATTTGGGGTTCTTAAAATTTTTTTTAATTTTTTTTGTAATTAACCAAACTTCAAAATAGGTCTGAGCATTCGGATCCTCGGATCGGTTCTTGAAATTTTAAACGGATCTGAAATCCAAAAAATCATAAAAACAAAAAAAAACCGAGAAAACAAAAACAATCGGAAAACCGAACTGGAACCGATCCGAAAATAAAATAGATTTGACAAAAGAAAACTAAGAACTCATGCTAAGAGTCGACTCTTAGCTAAAAGCTCTAAGAGTCGACTCTTACCATTTTATTTATTTATTTTTTTTAATTTGAAAATATGCTAAGAACCCCACCTAAGATATCCTTTTGAACATGCCTTTAGATGTTAAGAAAATCTCTATTTGGCGACAAAAAAACTCTATTAGATGATACAGCCAGACCAAGATATTGTCAAGTCCATTACTTCTACATTTCACGCTACAAGAGCACCAGCTATGTCATAGAGAAATTGATAACACCCAACTTTTGTCACTTTTTATGGATTTAATTTGTTTAAAATATAAAAAATAAAAAGTATATTTTTTTCATAGATTTCAAAATATTGGTCTGATGTTTTTCCAATTACTAAAAAATTATATAAACGGATAGATTTCGTGCAAATATATATGTTCGACTTACACTCACTTTCAAGTCCAATCGTGAGTTCATGTTTGCGATACTATTTTTGTATAAGAACAGTTTGACCCTTATCTTAAAAATTATCTCCTTAATCTATTGGTAGGTTGACGAGCACATAGATACGAGCATCAGACCTAGTTTGCTTTCATTTTGTAAATAAAAAATTGTGAAGTTATGGGTCTCAGCCAATTCTACTCTAGCCGAATCATGAAGATCAAGAGATATAGCCACACCAAGCTATTGTCAAGTCCATTACTTCTTCATCTCTTACAAGAACAGCACCAGCTAGGTCACAGAGAAGTTGATAACACCCAATTTTTTTTTTTTTTTTAATCATTTTTATGGATTTAATTTGTTTAAAAATAAAAAATAAAATTTTATTTTTTCATAGGTTTCAAATATTGGTCTAATGTTTTTTCAATATTTAAAATATTATATAAATGGATAAATTTTGTGTTCGACTTACACCCACTTTCAGGTCCGATCGTGAGTCCATGTTTGCGATCCTATTTTTCTATAAGAATATTTTCACCCTTGTCTTACAAAATTGCCTCCTTAGTCCATTGGTATATTGACGAGCATGTGGTCACGAGCATCAGACCTAGTTTGCTTTCATTTTATAAATATAAAAATTGTGAACTTATGGGTCTCAGTAAATTATGCTCTAGCCTAATCATGAAGCTCAAGAGATATAGCCACGCCAAACTATTGTCAAGCCCATTACTTCTTCATCTCTTACTAAAAGAGCACCAACTAGATCACAGAGAAAAGTTGATAACACACAATTTTCACCATTCTTCCTATGGATTTTAGTAAGTTTTCTAAGGTTTTTTATTAACTTCATGAACGAGAAGACATTTTTCTTAGATTTATAATTTTTTGAGTCATTTCAGGTCAACTATACATTTTTGAGTAAAATGGAGCTAATTTTATAAAAACTAGTTCATGAACATTTTCCAAGCATCAAAAGTATCTTCCACGATGAAAACCTTGCCCTCAATGGATTTCGGTGACATTTGGATATGAGCTAGAGAATTGAGTTCGCTTTCATATGGAAGTGGTTACACGTTATTTGGATTAGTGGATGAAGAGTCATACCAAATTTACTAAAGACTGGTCATGCTGGTTCGCAGAAGGATGCACATGAAGGCCGAAACAAAAGGATTGGTTTCCAACAAGAATTTTACACAATCCAAGAAAATGTATTGCAAGCCTTTTCATGCCCAAGAACTGAAGTTCAAACCCTTTTATAAGAAGCCCAAAATTGAGACACCCTTAAGCCCCGATTTTAGCATAATTGACCTAGAAAGTTAGATCATTATATATATAACCTTTAGTTTTGTAGAAGTCCATTGTTTTAGGTTAGAATAGAAGCATAAGGAGGTAGATATTAAACTCTCAGGGATCGTGCCCTTCCCATTTCAAAGACTTCATACTTTCTTCACCAATTCGTCAATAAACTCGTTTTTCTCTTATCTCTGATTGATATCATGCTTTCTTATCTTGGTTTAAGTGTGCTTTACATGTTTAATCTTGAGTAATTTTCTAGTTATACAATAGGTTTTCTTGAGGTCATAATTTTGTTTCCTTAGGGATTCATATATATTATAACGTTATCACCTTTCTCATGCTCAATTTTCTTTGCTTATATGGCCATCTTGTGAATAGATCTTAAGTTAATATGGACTTCAAAATCTTTTCGTACTGCTGGAAATACTATTTGGTGATAAATTATGCATAGGCAACGAGAAAGGATCGATGTAGAATTATGAACAATCAATCATAAACACTTGTTTATGCATACTTTTCATCTGCGAGGACAATTGAAAGGTAAGTCCCTTGGTTGTTAAAAGTATAGAATCTTAAGCCTCGAAAGTGGAGAGCATTTATAACTTGATTTTGCTCTAAACCTAAGCTAACAATTACTCGAAAGTTTGAATCCTGACATGCTAGTTTATTTTTCTCTGCGATTCCTTTTTTGTCAAACGTTTATCTTTCATTGATTTTTTTTTTCTTGTTTTCTATTTTTATTTGTTTCTTTAATTCTAATAAAAACCAAAAACGAATCAATATTTTTTCTTCTTAACTAATTCAAAAGTCCAGTACACTACTTTTCCTCGTGGATTCGATTTCAAAATATTACTTCGCATGTTATGCACATGCATCGCAGTGTCAATAAATTGGGTGAAAATTGACATTACATCAAGCTTTTTGCCACTATTTTTGGGGGTTTGTTAGTTGGCTAAAGATTTATTTTCAGATTTCTTTTTTGCTTCAGATTTTTCCTTTTTGTTTTCACTTACTTTTCTTTTTGTGTCTCTTGATCTTCAGAAAATATAATGAGGAGTCTCAACTTCCTGCCCATGGAGTCCATGTTGTCTAGGAACTACAAACTTTAAGAGCATCAACAATACGCCAATCAAAGAGTGAGAAGTTGTACCTTCAAAGAAATCGACCATGGTTCAATTCGGTGGAAGACAACTTTTAAACTCAACAAAAGTATGGTTGAGTGCTTGGATCTTGCAGTCAACCTACACTTGGAGAGTATGCTACTGGAAAATCATCATCATCATCAAACCTAGGAAGCACGAGCACAATCTTAAGAGAATCAAAGGAACTTCGATAACCAAGGGTTCCAGAGATTTTCAGCACATGTGATTCACCTTCAAAACCACATTCTTACGCCTTACTGGCCACATCTAGACCATTCTAAAGCTTACAATCACTGTACAATGGAGTCTCTCAAGTGATACAGTTTAAGACTTGGTGGTAAAACTCGTCAGAGATCAAAGAGAAGAGAAGTAAACATTCAAAATGAAGCTCAATAACATATATTCCAACCTAAGTGAGAAGTTTGGAAGATTGAAGCTAAAATCTAAATCATTGAAGAATCTTTAGTTTCAATACAAGAGGCTATCAAGAAAAGATCTCCAACTCGTTCTGAAAAAGATCATCAAAGCAAAAAAAAGCCGAACAAACTAAAGAAAAATGAAATGTGGCATCCATATGAAGAAGACTTGTGCATCAATTTGAAATGGATTGATTATAATAACATGGTGAACCATGATTTAAAAGTCAAAAGGAAATACAACGGATTTCTTATGAAGAACAAGGAGCTATAAGATAAAATTGGAAGTTTCGCCATAAAAACCGATGATTTCAACAGTTAAGCAGGACATGTCAAGCACTTCATCAAATTAATGAAGGAAAAGATGAACCATGATCCTCACGAAAGTCGAGATTTAAGAGCTAAGATTCATGCTTTGCACATTTACCTTGAAGAATATGAAGAAAAAACGTGGAAAGAAGACACTAATTCTCACACGCTTTGAAAATGCACCTCAAACACAACAAGGATATTGTTTATCCATTGTGATTTAGGGTTGGCTAACCACACTTTACTCCAACCTTTAGTGTATTATATGCCTTCGAAGATGACTCCAGCGATCCAAGTTACAAAATCGAGAGAAGAAACTCAATGTGCTCATAAGCAAAAAGAAATCTTCAGAAATAAAATTGAGTCTTGGCGAGAGTAGAAGCTGCTATGTATTGGTCTAAATGTAGTATGAATTTCATCAATATCAGCAAGAAGTCATTCTACTATGCAACACCTTCTCAATTCCCTCCAAGATGATTTCAGGGTCCGATACCGATTCCATGGAATGAATCAGAGAGGGAAGCTCTGGAACCCATTGAGATATTTGTTGAATCATTGGGAGCAAAAGAAAACCACTTTAGAATCGGAAATTCAAGAAGAAATGCGGTTTGGAAATATTTAGATTGTCACATCGCCCCATCGGTCGACATACCAAAATGCACTTTTTATGCCAAAATACCACCCCCGGCCAATGGAAAGCTCCCAAGGCCTCGACTATCCCATGCCAGTCTTCCCCCCACCAGCCTCATACCTAATTTTGTCACAAACAGGGTGGGTTTCTTTCGCCAACTTGTGCAAATTGAGCTTATTTTAACACCTCACCAACTCCAACACCGGTTCACGTGCACCATACCACTGGCCGTCCGCTCGTTTTGGCCCGCCGAGCGGTGTAACCACTGAGTGCCCCATCCTTCTGTGGCTTCGTCTATTCCTCACTGGCCACACATATTTTCTTCCCCAAACCGGTTCCAACTACTCTATGAACTAATTCCCCACCTCCCATGCCTCCACCCCACCAACAATCACCCACGGACCACATACCACACCCCATCTGCACGGTAGCACACGCCCACGACCACAAACACGACCATTTTCACATTTTGTTGGCCGGATCAAATCACAACTCCATTTCTTCAACAATCAACACCCAAAATCAGAATAAATGCATCAAATAAAGGTGTTTCTCAAGCCTCGAACGTTCTGGACGCAAATACACACTTTGGAGCTACAAGGATTCTCAAACCGAACCAAATTTTGCAACCGAGCCTAACTAACTAAGGAATTGACTAAAAAGAGTTTGATACTTAATGAAGGTCATGTATGACGCAAAAAAATCGGATATGAAGGTACGATGAAAATGATAACTATTTAAAGAAAGAAGATATATAATCGAATTAAATTTTTTTCTAAAACCCGAGTAGAAAAAGACTGAGAGGAGAAGAGATGGATAGTACGAGTAAAATTATTTTATAAAACCGAATAAAACCAGACGAAGTCAAGATAGAATCTCTTTGCTTAATTTTGAAAATCTCCCGTAGTGTGACAACGAATGCGATTTCAGAATTCCATGATACAACCATGGCGAGAACGTATTCGCAACACTTGAATATCGGAATCTACGAACTATATTATACTTTATTTATTCTCGGAACTTACTATGGATAAAAAGAAGAACAAGAGTGAGAGAGAGAGTTGGACTCTTTGTATTTCTCATTGTTAGAAGTGATGATGAAAATAAGATATGGGAGGCTCCATTTTATAGCGATGAGAGGAAGGCTTTGCCGAAGGAATGTTCCTAAAATATGTCGTCGCACGTGGAGGCCATCTCGGATCGGTTGCAGCACGTGTAGCAGATCTCTTACGAAAACTGTAGAGTTTTTATGGAGCTTTTTCCATGGAAGACTCAGTCTTTGAATACCATTTTAACCGTGCATAGAGAGGGAGAGTGGGAGAAGAAAACATACCGTTTTTCGTCCTGAAGCAAACTACGTGTTGTTTTGAAACAAAAATCATGTTTTTTTTGTAAGAAAATGGGCCGAAACCCAATACGAATTTTCTACAAAAAAACATCTTTGTGGGCCGAGGGCCCAAATTCTCCATGGGTCCTACGCGGCGCATGTGAGCCGAACTAAACTGTGTTGAGCCGAGGCGAGTCGAGCCGAACGGACAACGGCGGCGATGCCCGTGTGGGTTCCTCAATCTTCTCTATCTCAACAAATTTGAACTCTTTCCTATGTACTTCCATACATATGTTAGTGAAGTTCTCATTCCCTGAAAAAATGTAGGACTTTTCATTTTGCATTTGTAATAAATTACAACTTATAACATTTTTACTAGACCCAAAACTTCATCTCTTATTCAAAACTATACATTATTAGTCTTATAATTATTTAGCCCCCAGAAAATACAACATTTTTGTTACTCGACCAACCATCAGGAGACGCAAATACAACGGGTATGAGTCCAAATATTACACTAATATTGTTCCAACAGGTCATAAAGAGAAGTTCAAGAAATCAAACCATCAAAGACGAGCCTAAAACATAGAGGCGAACCTATAAAGACAAAAATTGAATGAAATTGGATATCAAAGGAACTTTGAGAAATATTTTTAGTTTAAATAAAAGTCAATGTGTATTGTGAGAAGAATGATGATTATTTTGAGGCTACAAAAGATTTGATTTAGGCAGAGCCGTTCTTCAAGCAAATTCAAAGGCCCAAAGATGCGATCAAATGATCAAGACACATAACCATAACACTTAAAGAACAATTTAAGCCAAATCAATATTCATTCTACCTGAACATCATCAAAATAAATCAAAAGCATGAGAGAAATTGGCTGGAAGAGACGATCACACGACTCTGGCTCAACAGAGACACAAAACAGACAAATTCGGCTTATTCAAAACTCAATACTAGGAGTTGAACTAAGATCCACCGCTGAACCTAAGAAAAGTGGTAAAAATATAAAGAATCGTCCAATTAGTTTTGGAAGCGAAAAATTTTCATTTCAGAGATGCCGACTGAGCCATAAACCGAAGAAAACTCAGCCAAGACCAAATCGAGCACCACCAATTGAATAGAGTTATCAAATTGAATATTGATAAGGAATTAGAATATGGATAAGGTAATTCTCAAAGAATATCAGCCCTGGAACGATCCCAATCAATAACAGCCCGATTTTCATCAAATGAACCAAATCGAGTTTCCCAAAGACCAAACTCGGCCATATCAGAAATGGTATGTGCTCTAGCATTTATGCTTATTTTTAATAATTAAATATGATGTTTTTCATTAGTTTTTCATTTTGATCAAAACATTCTTCCCGGATTGCAAAACGGACCATTGAACTTCATTTTGGTTTACTCTATTCATCAAATATAGCCGAAATTTTCTCCAAAATTCGACAAACCAACTAAATTTTTTCTATTCCCTTCCTTCTCCATTTATTTTCATAAATTTTGTCACTTGATTTTACACATAGACGATTTAAGTTAAGTCTGGAGGAATTCTTATTGTTACTAATGATTTTTTCCTTGAATCTTGAGGCGTTTACAAAAATTTTCAAAACAAAACATTTTATTGAGTCAGAAATAAGCTTAACTTTGAACTAAGACTAATGACTATTGTCCATAAAATTTGTGTTTGGTTGCAATTTTACTGAACAAAAAAGTCCAAGTGGATTAACTAACTGAAGCACCATATCCCTTGATACCCGATACTCCTGTGCTACTCAAAAATTAATAAACTTAATTCTTTCGTTTGGGACTTGGTAAATATTAAATCAGACTCCTCTTCGGATCCGACAACATGAAGTCTAGGGTTCCCCCTCTTCCCTTCTTAATAATTTTTTTTAAAAATGTTTATGCTATGTAAGGACGTGAGGTGAGTAAAAAGAACATAAATCCAATTGAAATCATGAAGCCAATAAATCTAAATGTGCTTAAAAGAAAAATAAAGAGATCGATAAAAAATAATACCTTAGAAATGTAGGGATAAATCGATTCTCATGAGACTGATAGAAAAAAAAATGTTACCATAGAAAAGTAGAGAAAAATCAGCCTCTAAAAATCATTTATAAGTGAATAAAGAATAGGAATGAAATCGTTTAGTGGGCTGGAATGGTTAGATACCTGATAGAGTGTGGGTCTATGTGTTCTCTGTTCGAAATTCCCAGAAAGAGATTGCACATTGTAGATTTTAGGGAGTAGTGATGGAGATGACGAGTCGGTCTTGTGTATTGTGGCTTGAACCGGGGACATTGCTATACTTGTGGTGGTTACTCAAAGTTCTCTCTAAATGTCAACTTAGATATCAGTTGATAACGCAAGTAAAAGTCGATCAGTCTGTTCAAAAGTTCAGGTAAGTTTCCATGTTTTCAAATTTCTTTTCTGTTTTTTGTTTTCTCAGCTCGAGGACGAGTTAGAAGTTAAGTCCGGGGGAGTCGATTACAACCGATTTTACCATTTTTTCCTATTGAGTTTAGTAGGATTTCTTAGTGTTTTTAAACACCTTTATGAAAGAAAAGGTATTTTTCTGTATTTGTAGTGTTTTGAGTCATTTCAAGTCAAACTATACATTTTGAACAATATAGACTTAATTGGATCAAAACTAGTTTCTGGACAGTTTCCAAGCTTAGAAGTATCATCCACGATGGAAGCCTTTATCTCAATGGTTTTAGATAAAATTAGGCAGGAGCTAGAGAATTGAGTTAGATTTCATATTAAAGTGATTTCACGTCATTTGAAGTAGTGGATCAAGAGTATAGGTGTGTATCTGATGCAGTGTCGAGTTTCACCAAAAAAACGACACTACAACTGCAAGTGAACATCGTAGTTGTAGTACATTCGGTAATCGATCCCACGAAGATTTCGATTGTACGCTACGAATCTCAAGATTGACTTAAACTAAAACAGAAAATAAAAAAGCTTTTTTGTGAGTGTAAAAAGAAATGACAACAATTTAAAGTAAATAAAAGGATGTAGATCAATGGGGAAAAATGTCAGGCATATAGGAAATTTACATAGAATCATGCATGAAAGAAACCGTAATTTTTAGGGATAAGAATTAAGCAACGTCTATAACTGGAAAACACTAATTTAGATCTTCTCCGCTTTCGAGACTCGGGATTCTTTATTTAGTAACCAGGGAAAACGTCTTTTGGACGGCCTTGTAGAGATTAACATGCATTATATGGATTCAGGTTTCGATAAGTTTACTGAGCTAAGATGATTTACTTCCGAAGTCTCCTTGTAGCTCAGCTTGTTAAAGATTTAGGTTCAGGTGATTTATCAAGCTTTCAGAATGTAAATCTACCTATGATTAGACTACTAAATGCACGATAAAGTAATTATGCAATAAGATCAATCGAGACAAAGAAAATGTGAATCCCTAATCAAATATTAGCAACTTATGATGAGCTGATCTGTTTGAGAAGCCAAAAACCTAACATATGGATTACTTAGACATGGAGCACGAAACACAACAAGTAATCATGGAAAAAATCATCATAAATAAGATCAAGAGTTCAGAAATCTTCTGTATAATGAAGTATACAATGAATCTCTCCAAAAAACACTTAAAACCTTGAAGAACAATGGAGAACTCTCAGAAAGCTTTTGACGGCTGTTATGGATGTTTTTGGGGAGTTCTTTGGTAGGCACTATAGAAGCAAGGAGACAATGTGAGTATGTAAAGATGAGTGAGTTTGGGTGAGCAAGTCTAAGCAAAAGAGGTTGTATGTTGTTTGTGTCAAGGAATCGATCAACAAGGATGGTGAAAAGAACAAGTATTATTAGCCTCTTAGCCTAGGGTTTTTCGGATGATCCTCCATAATCCCTAAGCTTGATATTTATACATGAAAGCTGGTCCTTATTCCTTTACGATTAGGAGATATCGCAATTATCTATAAACATACATGATTATCTATTTATTTTATTAAGAAGAAAAGTATCATGCATCTGACAGCTGGCCTCCGGCTTCCAGCATCCTTATGATGTCTGGCTTCCTGCTCTTTGACATTCCCTTGCCTTCTAGCTTAACTGTCGTACTCTACTCAAGCCGAGGGGACCTTATTGCGCAGGTTCGATCCGAAGCTGGGGAATAATATGTTTCCCTTGTTGCTTAGGTATGAAGCCTTAGATCGCTTGGTTACTCAGGGATGCAGGAGTATGTCACTTCAAACCCTTTCAATACATGCTTTCTTATAGCTGGAGTGCCGCTGAAGCTGGACACGATTATCGCAAGATGTTCCTGCTGCCCCTTGACGTCTTGCTTCTGGCTTCGAGACTTTTGAATTTAAAACTTGTGACTTGATCCAGAAAGTCTCGGGAACTGTTATCTTCTGAGAAGAGATCTTGGCCATTGGTTGAGATTGCGCAAGGATCTTGAAGAGAAAGGGATCGTTGCTCCGAGATTTGCGCCATCAAATCATTATGTGCGTGCACTTGGTATTGCTTCGTTCTCTCTATAAAACTTTTAATTCTTTTCCTTTTTCGTTCTTGCCTTTTTATTCATTTTCTTTCCTCTTCTTTTGAAAGCTTCTTGTTTTCGGAATCCTCATCCAAGCTTCTTCCATATGCAGTTCGAGATTAGAATCTCTCATGTGGGAACCGAAATTCTCACTGTCAATGTTATGTGGTTCACAGACTCTCTGTAGCCAAAGATCGACAGANCAAAGATCGACAGATCAAGCAGTGAGTGAAAAAGTTAATAGATAAGAAATACGAAATTACGAGAGAAACATATTACGAAACGAAACAAGTAGATAACGAAAGTGAATTAATACAAAA
>OVAN01002180.1:217-35008 GCA_900406275.1 Anastatica hierochuntica | reverse complement strand
GAATTAGAGACGAATATTTCCGTCTCTACCTCTCTGTTTTCTTGTAGTGATAAAACGAACAAAATATAACTTTATAATAAAGAAAAACAATTGAAACCTTTTTTTGCCTTTTAAATTTGAATTTATCAAATTTTACATTTTAAAATTGAATTTCCTTTTAAAATTAAAAATTCGATGGTTATTTAGAATAAAGGGTAAAGATGTATTTGATACATTTTAAAGTGCTCAAGAGTCAAAATGTGCCTAAGAGTGTAATTGAAATCACAAAAGTGCCTATGAATGTAATTTTTTCTAAAACAAATGGAAAAAGTAGGAGAGAGAGATAGAAAAACCAAGAATCATTTTTCGTTTGAGAAATCCACAAACAAAAAAAATTGAGAAACTCTCCATGACATGTCATCTCGTGATTGGTTGTATTTTTATTAATATTTATTACTTAATTATAAAATAAACTATATTAACGTTTTATGTGTAAGAAACTCTCATGAAAAACTTTGTTGATGAAGATGTTCATCGCAGGTCCTTAATATGGTTTCTTAGCCTAATTTGGAATTTTTAAAAAATAAATAAATTAAAAGCTAAGAGTCGACTCTTGCAACTCTTAGTTAAGAGTTGATTCTTAGCTTGAGTTTCTTAATTTTTTTTTTGTCAGAACTATTTCATTTTCGGATCGGTTTCGGTTCGGTTTTTTTCGGTTTTTTTTGTTTTTTCGGTTTTGTTATTAGTTTTTTATGATATTTCGGGTTTTGGATCCGTTTCGAATCCGTTTAAAATTTTAAGAACCGATCCGAGGATCCGAATGCCTAGACTTTTTTTTGGTCAGAACTACTTTATTTTCAGATCGGTTTCGGTTCGGTTTTTCGGGTTTTTTCGGTTTTGTTATCGGTTTTTATGATATTTCGGGTTTCATATCCGTTTCGGATCCATTTAAAATTTCAAAAACCGATCCGAAGATCCGAATGTCAATACCTATTTTGAAGTTTAGTTAATTACAAAAAAGTAAAAAAAAATTTAAGAACTCCATTTGGAATTCTTGCAATAATAGAAAAAATGGTAAGAGTAACATTTCTTTATTAGTCACTTATACATTCTCAGCATCTTGTTCTCGTGAACCGCAAGACACCACTGAAATGCATTAAACAAAGCGTCGTAACATTTGATCACTTGCACTCATTTCTACATTCTATCATTTTAACACCTTCCAAGCGACCTTACCATTATAATTATTATCATTTTGTTTATCTATTTGCCAAGTTAATACTTAAACCGTCAGTTCAAGTATATTTTGGCATCTTGTTTGATAGGTTTTGTCTTTATATTTGGATTTAATGAATATAATCCTTGGAATAGCAGTGAGACATTAACTTCGTCAAATAGTATTATAATTTCCATTAAAAAAAACAAAGTACGAATGTAAATTGGTGACCGTTAAGAGCATAGATCATATAATAACCATAATATATATAATAATAGTAAGATTAATAAGAAAGATTAACGCCAAGATTAAGGGCCACATGCACGGGAGTACACATGCTTCTGCTCTCGTGTCGACCTATACTTCTCTTGTTTCTCTAATTCCCTTCATATCTACGAAGTTGAATTATTTTACATTTATTTATTTATACTAGCATTTAATCCCTATTCTAACTATAAATTGTTATTTTATCATCGTTATAAGTTTGATTGGGCAGCCTTAAAATTAGATCTATGGTTAGCTCCGATCCCAATACTATTTGAAAGTCAAACCTTTATTCTTTTTCTTTTACGTAAGGCAATTATTCACCCCAGCTGTATGATTCATTCAAGTTTGACTTCAAAACGATTTTGACCTCCATTATATAAGTATTTAGTATTTGCGAATGTTCATTTGATATAAAAAAAAAAAAATTAGCATTGAACGTATCCTACAAGATTTTACCGATATATTGCTATAAAACAGACAATCTAACAATCAAGTTGAACTAATATACTAGTCTTAGGGAGAAAAAGGATAAGTTTTTACGTTTTTAATCATTTATCTCACAAACACTCCGATGGAGTTAGAGGGTTTACACTTCTGCACTTCGTGATGACGATGTCACTAGGTAATATACTAGTCGTGTGTTTAATGGACGTACGTCCAATATATTTAAAACGTTATCTTTAGTGACTCTCTTTAACTGCTATGTGTTCATCGACTAATCCAATTGGAGGCGTTATATTAATATACTTTTGTATAATTTTTTTTATTGGTTTTTGTTAGTATATAATAGTTATAATCCAATTGTGCAATTTTATTATGAACGATTTTATTCATGCATATCCTTTACATTTCGTTTATCAAAAAAAAACCTTAGACATTTCTTTGTATAACTAAAGAAATGTNATTTTTTTTTTTTTTTTTTTTTTTTTGACAAGAATGTGAAACTTCATTATAAAATGAAAAGGTTCCTACTTTACATACAAAATGGATTCGGCAGATTTGGGTCATCATATCTCAAAAAAAACTAAAAAAACATGACAAGCCAAAGTGGAGGGGATTTCCTAAAAAAGAGTCACTCGTAAGTGAGCCAGAGACGCATCAAATTCCTGTAGTTTCTTCTTTCCGCTCGAGCTAGGATCATGTCTTTAATTAGCCGATATGTGAACTTGATTCTGACAGCAAATGGGTTACTAACGTTTTCATGGAGTCTCATATTTCTTTCATGCCAAAGTCCATAGATCACTGCTTGAGACACCAGACGGCGAAGAGTTGTTGAGACTCTGCTTCTTGTTCCCAACCATTCAGAAAATGCAGACCAATTGTGGAACAGGTAATTTTCACACCCGAGACGCTTCAGAGCCCACTTCCAAACCTCTTCGCTAATTTCACACCTGAGAAAAAGATGGTCTCTAGTCTCCTCATAGCTGTTGCAGAGGCAACATGCTGTTTGTACAATCATTCCCCATGCAGCAAGGCGAGACCTTGTTGGTAACCTGTTCAAGCAAGCCAACCAAAATAAAAAAGCGTGTCTAGGTGTTGCTCCCCTGAACCATACATTTTCTGTCCATCTTTGCTCCTGAGCTCGTGGTCTAATGTAGTCTCAAAGCTTCTTTAAGTTAAAAGTAGAACCTGCAACACCTTCAATCCTCCATTCGTAATGGTCAACAGTAGATGTAAGAGTTGGAAGAGAAATCGTTGTTAAATGTGTTTGAAGAGCCTCTCCAGCTTCTGATCTTGCACCTCCTAACCTCCATCCCCTTGAAGAACAAGCATCTGCAACTGAAATAGTTAAAGGAAACCCCATTTCGCGGGGTCCCTTGACACCAAACAACGAAATCAAAGGTCCGAGAGGCGTCCAATTATCAAACCAAAAGCTTAGTTGTTTCCCATTCCCCAAGACTCCGTGAATAAAACGAGATGCGAGCGGTCTAAGAGACAGGAGAGAAACCCAAGTCCACGACGAATGGATCTTCTCATCAATTGACCAAAAGGATCTTCCTTTCAATCGATTACCCTTAATCCATTGTACCCACAGAGAGTTACTTCCTTGGAAAAGCCTCCAGATTAGCCTTAAGCAGAGAGCTTTATTCCATAGCTGAAAGTTTCTGAAACCAAGTCCCCCTTCCTTTTTCGGTAAGCACATTTCCTGCCAAGATACCTTCGCCATGGACTTTGATGATAAGTTTCCACTCCAGAGAAAGCGAGAGCAAAGAGATTGAATATCTCTTATACAACCCTTTGGTAAAATAAAAGCGGATAGCCAGAAATTCACCATGCTACATATTACCGAAGAGAGGAGTTGCTGCCTACTTGCGTAAGACAGTGCTCTTACGGACCAAGAAGCGAGTTTTGCAGCTATCCTGTCAACGAGGGGTCGGTATTCTGATTTCCCTAGCCGTCTATGCATGAGCGGGAGCCCGAGATATCTTAATGGTAAAGACCCATTATGAAAACCCAAAACCTCGATCTCTTCTTTTTCTTTCTGACTAAGGCCAGCCGTAATAATCTCAGTTTTAGCTTTATTCATTACCAGACCCGACCAGTTCTGGAATTCATCCAAGACAACCAATATGTTCAACAACGAACGCTTTGTTCCATCGAAAAAGACCATCACGTCGTCTGCGAAAGCATGATGGGATACAAGAGGATCCGAAGCGTTAGGATGTAACCCGGTTGATCCGCTTGTGTACCTTCTGTTGAGCATATAAGAGAAGACATTCATAACCAAGACGAAGAGATAAGGCGATAACGGGTCACCTTGCCTTAACCCCTTTTCTCCTTCAAAGAAACCACAAATCTCTCCATTAACCGATATGGAGAATCTTGTTGTTGTAATGCATTGGCCGATTAGATTGATGAAGTGATCTGGAAACGATAAAGCCCGAAGAGTGTTTAGGACAAACTCCCAGTTTACGCTATCAAAAGCTTTCTTTAAATCGATCTTTAACGTTGCTCTTCTGCTTATATTCTTCCACCCATATCCCTGCACCAGCTCAGTAGCTAAGAGAATATTTTCCACTAGGAGACGACCCGGGATAAAAGCTGTCTGCGAATTTTGAATAATCTCGGAGAGAGTATTTTTCAGCCTATTAGCCAACAGCTTAGATGCCACTTTGTACAAAGTGTTACAGCAAGAAACCGATCTGAAGTCATTTACCCGCAAACTGTATTGCTTCTTTAGTCAGTTTAACAGACATATTCTCTTGAATCCTTGACGGTCAGTTTAACTATCAAATTTTAGTGGTTTTAAACATGTAACTACAACATTCGTGACACAACCAATTACGATATTACTAGACACATTGCACGAGAAGTTGACTCTTAAATAGAATATTATCGGGTATTATGGAGTAATTATATAATTAGTAGATAATATTACGGCCAATTCTCCGCAGGAGTATAATAGGAGTACATCATAGTACTAAATATGTTGTTTCACACTCAAGTATTGAGATTAATAAATATTAATCTTCTTTTAATTTTTTTATATTTAAATATATGTTTGGTTGTGAAGACAGATTGACATTCAACATGACATTTATACTGTTCGTTTTAGTTTTATTTTGATAACGTGTTAACTTTTAGTTATACTCATTTGAAAGTTCATACTATTGACATGAGATATATACTTCATTTTTAACTATAATTTAGTTTTGAAAATTAGAAAAATATTGGGATGAATGATATACAACTTATTCACGTTTTCAAAACGTGATTCTGCTGTTTTTACCATTCATAATATTCGTCACTTTTTCATGTTTTCATAATTTAAAAAGTGATTTCGTTATATACAACTAGCGCATTAAAAAAATATAACTAAAAAAGTACAAAACATGATTAATCTTTTAATTAAAACCGACTTTTCGGCGTTTTGTAATTATTCATATGCCAAAACTTTATTAAATTTAGTTATTCTGTTAACGATTTTTCAGTTATTCTGTTATTCCGCTATTAATCTAACATATTAGCCAAATTCATTATTTAATTCGTTCAACTCCTTGTAAGATATTGTAGAATATTGTAAGGTAAGGGTTAGACAGAAAAAGAAAGTGAACCCGAGGTTTAATTTTTACATGTTGAGTTATGTATTCGTCTAATACTATTTATATATAAACCTACCCTTCCTCAGGAAAACTTTCTTATTTTATAATATACATATATGTAAGAAGAGCATGTAAAAATTAAAAACATATAAAGTTTTAATTTATATGTCACCTATCCTTAGTTTGTAATTTTTTTTTTGGTCAGAACCCTTAGTTTGTAATTTAAAAACAAAAGAAAAATGATGAAATACTATATTATTATCAAAATGATCGGAAGTTAAAATTACAAACTAAAGAGCAAAAAATTTTAGTTTATCACGAAATAAACATCATATGCACAAAGACATCAGATGGAAAAATATATTAACAAAAATCTAATGAAACTATATTCTAAAGTACTTTAACAAAAAAAAATTGTATTATAAAGTAAGACATAATTCGTAGAAGAAGAGCTCACGTGGGACGTGGCATTTGCAAATAATTAACTTTTTTAAAATAAGTAATTTTTTATTAGGTAAAGTTACATAATTACCCCTATTGATGGATTTGGATCCAACTCAGAATATAGGGTTAGGTTTTTTGGTTGTTTGTTCGACAAGGATTGTTCCGCTTAAGCTCCACTCTACATTTCTTGTTTCCCTCCTTTATTGTTGAGGTCGTCAGCTCGTCAGGTCGTCAGCTCGTCAGGTTAGCTAAACAGTTAGGCGGAGAGCTAGAGAGCTAGACGGAGAGCTCGAGAGCTAGACGGAGAGCTAGAGAGCTAGACGGAGAGCTAAAGAGCTAGGCGGAGAGCTAGGAGCTCTCTTCTAATAGGCAAATACTAAAAGACAAGTATTGAAGAAAGATATAGAAATCATAAGCGAGAGTGTGTGAAAGACTTTCCTATGATGGAAAACATGGGAATCGAATGGGAATGGATGAGCGAGAGTTTCCTTGAGAACGAGTGCATGTGGATTTGGAATCAGATCTTCACGTATGTCTTTGCTTCTCTCAAAGAATTGTTCTATTTGTTCTTTATAGCATTATCTCTCTCGTTTTCTTCGTGTGGAATCCTTTGTGTATCTCCCTTCCTCTCCCTTCTTTAGCACCACTCTCTTCCTTTTTATATTTGATTTCTTGGTGGAGACAAAGTCATTTATGGAAAGCAATTTATGGCCATTAATTGGAAATAAATTGCCATATTAATTACCATTCAACACCATTGACCAAGATTTTGACCATGACTTTGAATTGGATTTTTATGGATTCTATAATGGGTTTTTGGTTTGCTTCTATTTGGGCCAAATCCTAGACTGGATCTTTTTTTTNGGGGGGGGGGGGGGGGGGGGGGGGTTGAAAACCACCTCCAACACCTATACTATAACCACCAAGTTTCTTTTGAGTCAACACACATCAAAGAATTTGATCGCTGGTCAAAACTTTTCGCGCTTTCTTGAAATCGGTCTCGGTGGTTTCTTTGTTAAGCTTCGTCGTCTCTGGTGGAGGAGAGAACGAGAGAGAGGAAAATGTCGAATTCAATGGCTTCACGTGAAAGTTTAGAAGAGATTTCATCTGAGAGAACGAGGGACAAGAGGTTTCATAGCTTGAAGAAATTGTTCGACGACCACTACGATCGCTTCACCCGCCAGTAGCCGTTTGTTTCTTCCAATCAATTCCGATTAGTTTTTTTGTCAAATTGGTCGCCGACTATGGTTAGTTCGGCCACTCAGATTTTCCTATTGTGTTTTCTTTCAACGTTTCTTAGCCAAAGATTCCTAGAGAATCTTGTGAGGTAGGAGTTTCCATAGTCTTTATCAGCCATGGAGATTTGATGTTTAGTATTGGAAAGCTAAGCTTGAATTGTCTAGATTCTAAGTGACCATCACTATTGTGAGTTTAGGAGATAGTTGTTTTATGCCCTGAAGAGTGTTTGTGTTCATGATCTTTTTAGGTACGAATCTGAAGTTCTTCCAGAAGATGTAATTGTGCACTAACATCTTATGGATCGAGCTAAAGAATCAAGAAAGCTCGTTCATGAGATTTGGGTTGATAAGGAAGATTCTAAGTGCCATAAGCTGGCTTTTGCAAGCACTTATGAGTTAGAACATCATACCAAGGTGGAGAGAGAGAGAGCTTAATTTTTTATTCGTTCTTCTCTATTGTTTCTTCTTCATTTATACACTCCTTCCCAATTGGTATTTTTCAGCTTTCGTCAATTCTAGCAGATAATGACCTGAAGATTCGCCAAGCAGATGAATTTCCAACAAGCAATAACTTCTCGCTGGATGTGTTTCTTGTTGAAGGGTTGCACGACAAGAACATTGAAGAATTATCGAATGTGCTTCGAGTTCAATGCACTACAACTGAGGTAATAACACCTCTATTTGCCTTGGTGTTTAAACATTTTGTAAATTATAAGTTGAATAAGCTACCATATAGGTACCAAAGCTAGACATTGACATGAGGCTTCTAGCTATCGGAGAGATGCTCTCTTCTGAACATGCCAATTTGTGAGTCTTTTAAGTGAATCATTCTGATTCAAGTTTCCATTGTTATTGATCTTTTTTAATCTTTTTAGCTACCGAGGGACATACCAAGCTAATGAAATTGTCATGAATGAACTGCAACATGACTAAACTTCTTTTGGACCAGTCAACTTTTGGAGGGAAATGCAAAAAATTGAGGTAAAAAACATCATTTGACTTGAGTGTTTGTAGATGTGAATACAATAATTAGTTGTTGAATTTGACAATCATAGTTACTATATGAATAGTTACAGATGTGTATATGGCTTATCTCAAAACTGCTAAACTTGTTCAGTGGACTTCGACATCCCAACGTGGTAAGGTGTCTCGGTGCAAAAAAACTCACAAAAGGCAGCTTAAAAATAGTTACAGGTGAAAGAAACTTTCCGACTCAAAGATATAACCAACTTTCATCAAAGTATCTTTTATGTCTGATTTTCAGAGTCCAATTGTCTTTAAGAGCGAATATATTCTCGGCGACAACCTCTTTGATTATCTTAAAAGAAATCATGAAACGTTGAGTCTGTCTCAAAGGTTGAACATAGAAATTCAAGTTTTTAAAGGGATTGAGTACCTCCATGAACAGTTGATAATCCACAAAAACATTAACACTTCAAATCTGCTTATGGATGGAGACGATGTAAGTGACAGACAACACTGCTCTTTCATACTCTTTGTTTGTTATCATATCACTAATTATATTGTGTCTTGGCTTCATTTTTTGCAGTTGATAAAAGTTGATATGTCCACTAGTATGTACATGGCTTGGTTGGGGACAAATATCATTCCCCAATTGACTGGTACGATGATTGATGTTTTATCACCTAAGTTACAAACTAACAAAATCAGAATATGATGTAAATTTACAGCACCAGAAGTAAGTTTTAAAGTCGACTCTTCATTGCATCTTTTATCCAACATCTTCTTGCTAGCTCTAACACACACATAAACATGTTTAACTATATACAGGCCATGAATACAAGATCTTTTGATGACAAATCCGACGTTTACATCTTTGGAATAGTTCTTTGGACCCTATTAACAACTAACATTCCTTACAAGAATTGGAATGACATAGCATCTGTACACACGACATTATGTGTTTTTTTGGTAAGGGTTGTTTTCTGTTCTTACATATAATTATGACCAACATAATTGACTTAATCCATGTTCATCATGGAGCAAGGCCAGAGCTTTCGACTGAGACAAATCCTAAACTGAAGAAATTGATTGAGGAATGTTTGGCTGGAGAGGCTTTTTACAGGCCTCACATCTCGGAGGTAAGATCTGGTTTGGAGTCTCTTGTTTCGGAAATGAATATGCCTACGCCTATGCATGCACCTGCTCTTACACCTACAATATCAAGCTCTCCTTCAACATCAACCTCAACCTCCACATTGGTGTTAAAGAATCGCTTTGAATCATTAGCGGAGATGGAGTAAAATGAAACATTTTCCCATATTTTTTTCTGTTATGGCACAAGTAAAATGAAACATTGTCCTAGACACTAATATAGTTAGGAAAGAAGTGATTGTTCTGGCACAAGTATCGTTTTAGTGCCCAAAACCTTTTTTCCTTTGCATAGGTTTTTTGTTCTTGGTCAATTGTAAAATTTGAGATACAGTTGTATATTCTAGAAAGTAAAATGTCAAAATGGCTTGAGTTTTTTTTTAAAAAAAACTTCTATGTTTGATCAACAAAATAGGAATTAAAAAAAGGGAACGTTGCCAAATTAAGTTGTAGCACATATACAAACAAACAAAATCACCAGAAACCTTTGTAAATGAAGCTGTAGTTTTCTTCTTTAGTACAAAACACTAAAATTATCTCTTCCATCTCCAGAACACTAGCGATGTAATGTTATCATCCTCTTCTTCACTTTGCACACTAACCTCTGATTTTAGATTGTCGGTAAAGCTCAAAGAGGCTCGACTCAATTTGAAAGAAAAGATAATGAAAAGTAGATATAAGTGAGCAGCATTTACATTATACAAAGTTTCCAATGATCATCTTCTATGTTTCCGATGGATCAACCATTAAACAAGTTATAACCCACGCAATCTTTTCGTGGTTACTTGTATCAGGTGAGTGAAAGAAAGTACCAAATAGGTGATTTTACAACTGGCAGCACAACTCTCATAAGCTTTTCTGCAAAGAGGGACACCTAACTTGGAGAAACCATTTGCCCCGATGTAATCCAGAACACAATCTTGGCAAAACCAATTATCAATCTTAAAGTTTACTTTTTTTTCTTTAATAGACGTTATCATACTACTATCAATTAAAAAAAGTTTAACAATCAAATCCTCAAAATTTTTGTAACCCTATTGGCATCTCCATTAACAATGGTAGTGTTTCCTATTACAATACCAAAATAGATTTGAAATCTAAAATGGGGTTCACAAATGCCTCTTATGCAATGAAGAAACAAAGATGGTTCTCACAAGTATGTAGGTTGTACTCTCCTAGTCCTAGGAATTCTGAAAAAGAGCCACAATAATCGTACACACATACAAACTCTCTTTAATGCAACATTGATCATCTTTCAAAAGTTAATGGCTTCATCTAGGCACTTTATGTTATTATCATTTCTTTTCAAATCAATTTAATAAATACCTACCTAAGATGTTCTTTGTATTTATTAGTTTGGTAAAAACTAATAAGACATCACCAGTGAAAGATTTCAAAAATCAACTAAAAAAAACTTTTTTAAATTAGTAAAGCTCGAAAAAGCAAAGGAAGAGAGGAGAGTGATGTGGTCAATGAGCAAGAGAGTATAGGCTTGGTTCAAAGGTGGAGAAGGCTTCATGAGCAAGATTCTTATTCTTAAACTGCTTAGTTCAGTGTCCAAACCCATGAGGAACCCAAAAAGCTTCTCCTTCTCCCTCCCATGTGCAGCCCGTTTGGCGACCTCGCACCCATAGCAGCCGCCGCCGTACGCACAGTCCTCTGGCAAAGGATCATACTTGGACAACTCCAGCCAAGCTCTATTCAGTTCCTCGAAATAAAAAGCCAGCGAGCGACCACTTTGCATCATCGTCATGATACTCCCGCGAAGCTGGTGAATCCTCCAATTGACCTTGAAAGCATAGATGAGAGAACTCCTGATACTTTCATGATTGTTCGAACCAATCAAAAACGCAAATTTCCTCTCTTTGTCTCTCGCCTCTTTGATTCGTTTCGATATCTCGCATTGGCAACGGCCGCACACACACTCCGACACGGGATCATACTTCGCTAGTTCCTCCCATGCCAAATCCATCTTCCTAAAATAACTGTTGAGCGAATCAAGGTCTTGACCCATCATCGCGATCTTTTGCCGAAGCTGGTAAATCTTCAATTCAGGTGACGACACAAATACCTGCCGGAAACCTAACCAGGCTTTGCGCGACATCTCGTCGTAAATCACATAATACCGTAAGCATTCGCTCACTAAATTCAGTAGCCAACACTTTACCATCTCGTCGCATTTTTCCCATGTGTCGTATAGCGGCAATGACGGGTCAGGTCTTTCGACGGTGCCGTCGACGAATCCGATTTTGTTCCTGATTCGAAGGGATTCCACAACTTCTCTCTTCCATATGAAGTAGTTGTCTTCCGGTTCATTAAGTATAACCTTTGACAACTTTTTTTCCGGTTCATAGATTGGATCCAGATCTCGACAACAACGTAAATATGCTCAAACTTTCCGCCATTGTTACTTTCTCTCTCAAAGGCCTGCGGAGATATCACATTTTATATACAACATTCCTCACTCATATTCTTTTTTTTTCTCCAACATGATTTTATTAATCTTCAATTAGTCGGTCCTTTGTTACAAATGAGTGTAAAAAGTAAGGACAACAATCAAATATCAACCAATTGTTATATAAGTAAGAGGTTTGTTTAATTACTATTAGCTGTTTGAGTTATTGTGGTATTATCGCCACAAAACTCTACTAGACGATAGCCAAGACCCCACGCCGCTTGGATTGCCCATAGTAGTGTCGTATATTCCGCTTCTTCAGTGTTGATATGTCCTTGGTACTTCCCCATTCCACAATGAAGGACTTGCCCCAGCGAGTCCCTAATAATCCATCCAAGAGAAGACTCCGAGTGATCTTCTAAATGGGAAGAATCGTAATTGCATTTCACCCATCCAGCTGGTGGGGGTGTCCAACCCATGTTTCGTTGACTATTCGTTAGTCGTTAAGTTCCCAGAATATGTGTAGTCTCATCCGGTAATGTATTCCATTCATGAGCATCCGTAGTTGCACGGAGAATCGTCTCGTGAGCAGTGATTACCCGTTTGTTGAACAACAACTCATTTCGGGCTTTCCATATACGCCATAAAATATGAAACGGAAGAGTTTGACCCATTGTATCTGTCATCCTTTGAGTTTGGTATAGAATTAGAGAATGAATATTTGATGCAGCCGCTACATCAATACGTATCCCTGATAACCGCCATACTGCTTCCGCGTAAGGGCAAGTGAAGAAGAGATGATGAGTGGTTTCCTCAGTCGTACTGTATTGAACACAATAGGGGTTAACGGGTATATGCCTTCGACGTAGGTTCTCTGCCATTGCAAGGATATTAGAGCAAACTTTCCAGAGGAAGTGTTTATGTTTTGAAGGTATGGGTAGCTGCCATAGTGCCGCCGCAACATCAGGATTCACAGCCAAAGGGGGCAGGGGATCATCAGCCATCATTGTTGTCTCTTTCTTGAGCATGTAACCAGACGTAACCGTATAATACCCGTCTTTGGTGTGGTTCCAGATGAGTCTATCAGGTTTCGGGGTGGGGGGTAGAAAAAGCTTTCGGATAAGGTGATGGTCAGTCGGGTGAATAAAATGAGTCAAGGCAAGATCATCCCATTGATTAATCACATTGGAAAGTAAAGATCTAACTAGAAGCTGAGTATATGTTGAGGAGTTTAATGTTGGTGCCCGGCTTGGCTGCGTTGGGAGCCAGTTCGTGCTCCCGATGGTTACCGATTTACCATCTTCAAGGAGGACTCTGGAGCCTAGTCGTAGAAGGTCGCACCCAAACACCAGGGACCACCAACCATAGGAGGATCCGTTGCGGGTTATTGCCGTGGCCATATCCCCATTCTTGAAATAACGATGCTTCAAGACTTGATAGATTAAGCTATTGGGGCGTTGCATGATCTTCCAAGCATGATTTGCCAAAAGTGCTTGGTTAAATTCATGTAAATCTCTAAACCCCAATCCTTCTTGCTTCTTAGATGTTGATAGTTTCGACCAGGAAAGCCAAGCCATCTTGCGTTTCTCGTCAGTTGATCCCCACCAATATCGGCTAAACAAGCGGTTAAGATCGTCGTAGATTTCCATAGGGAGCTGAAAGCATGTCATGGAGTAGACTGGCGTAGCAAACGCAACACTCTTGATCAACTTTTCCTTCCCTGCTAGTGAAAGAAAACGATTTTGCAAACCTTGGATTTTCTTGTCCACCTTGTCTTTGATATACTTGAACATCTCTGTCTTCCTCTTCCCAAACTGCTCAGGGAGGCCAAGGTACTTCCCTCCACCGCCTATATTCGGTATATGCAGAATATGCTGAGCAGCACGTCGTGTATGCTCGTACACTTTGGAGCCGAAGGTTATTGTGGATTTCTCAAGGCTAATAAGTTGACCCGAAACTTGAGCATATTGCTGAAATATGGAAGCCAAAGTCCGGCAATTTCGGGCATCAATTTTAAGGAAGAATAAGGAGTCATCAGCAAAGAGGAGATGTGTAATCTCCGGACCAATCCGGCTATGCCGGATTCCTTGAAGTGTACCCTCTCCAGCCGCGCGATTTAGTAAGCAGCTCAATACATCGAAACATAGGATAAAAAGATAGGGGGACAAAGGGTCACCTTGTCGTAGCCCACGTTGTGGTTGGAAGCAACCATAAGAATTACCATTGACCAATACAGAGAATGAGACACTACGCACGCAGATCATGATCCATTGTTCTGAAAATCCCTTGCGACGTAAAACCGCCTCCAAGAAGCTCTACTCCAGTCGGTCGTATGCTTTGCTAATGTTAGTTTTGACCGCCATGTACGTAGTGGTGTACGGTTTTCTTGACTTTAAAGCATGAAATACTTCATGTGCCACCATGATATTGTCCGTGACGAAGCGCCCAGGTATGAAAGCCGCCTGGTTATCGTGTATGATAGCCGGGAGGACATGCTTCATCCTGGTAACTAGGATTTTGGAGATGACTTTATATAGCACCGAACAAAGGCTTATAGGGCGGAAATCTTTCATAGTGGTTGGGTTTTTGAGTTTAGAAATAAGACACAGGTTAGTGTGATTAAGTTCTATATCAAAAGAGCCTGTTGAAAAGAAGGCACGGACCTCTAGAATTATATCCCGGCCTACTAGTTCCCAGCAGTCTTTGTAAAAAGCAGCTATAAAACCGTCCGGTCCTGATGCTTTAAAGGATCTAATGGAGAACAAAGCAGAGTGTATCTCCTCGTCGGTGACTTCTTTTGTCAATTTGGAGTTCATTTGATTCGTGACCATGGGTGTAATGCACTGAAGTATATCAGTTGAGTAAAATAAGATTGTGCTTCATTAGCTATATCTTTATTCCCACGGATAACATAAATCCGGATTGATGTGATTCGGTTACGGGCTATCCTATTTTTTGTAGTGGCATGAAAAAACCGGGTATTGCGATCACCAAATTTCAACCATTGGGTTCGACTCTTTTGAATCCAATATAATTCCTCCGCTTTATAAGCTCGACCAAGCTGAGCTTTTAGGCGTTTAATCTGTTCAAGTGGGATGTTTGGGAGTCTCATTGCTTCATCAATCTGGAGACGAAGATCCGCAATTAGTTTCTTAGAATTTATGTGCTTCGTATGTTTCTAATCCGAGAGCCGAGATCGGCAACATCGCAGGTGTGTGCCAAGAGTGGTGTGGCCATACACTTGAGGGTTCCAACCTTGTTGAACAACATCCTTGAACTCCGGCTCGAGACAAAGTCGATAATCAAATCTGAATTTTCTACGCTCCGTGTCCTTATGGGTTCGCATCTTTACCACCACGGGTCGATGGTCCGATTCAACTATGTCTAGAAATTCAACTTCGGTCATGGGAAACAAGGCTCGCCACTCTTTGTTCGCCATAGCCCGATCTAAGAAGCTTTCAATGGTGTAGGCTCTCCATTTACCCACCCAAGAGTAACGATTACCACTTGATTGTAAATCAGTTAAACCACACACTTGGACCATGTTTTGGAACTCTAATAAACTCCATGGCTCTCGGGTCCGACCTCCGCGCTTCTTTTGTGGAGTTAAAAATTCATTAAAATCACCACATAAGACCCATGGTCCATCACGATTAATAGCTAGTCTTTGTAATTGTTCCCATAAGAGATGTCGGAGTTTCCGAATAGGATGACCGTAGACAAAAGAGTAGTAGAAAGCAAACCCATCTTTATTGATAAAGCAATCCATCATACATTTGGATATGGAAATAAAAGAAATAGATACAGTAGAATTCCAAAGCAAAGCAATACCCCCTCCCCCACCCCTTACAGAAGTTACACATCTGATATTATCATACCCAAGTTGTGCTGCTACGTCTCTGACAACATCATTGGGATTTTTCGTCTCGATGAGAAAGAGTATGTCCGGAGTGAATTATTTCTTCAACTCCTTGAGGCGTCGAACTGTCGAGGACCCTTTCAAGCCCCGACAGTTCCAAAAGAGCGTATTCATTGCGGCTGTGGTGGATTGTGGCCCACCGTACCATCACTGTCAGTTTTGGGATGAGTACCATCCCCATCAGCAAAGCCTTGCGAAGTACTAGCACCATCATCAGAAGGTTGCATCCAATATCTTACCTCCCTGGCTTCTACGTGTGTTCGCTTACACCTGGACATGTGTTCCTGGAGGTCCTCTGCCCACAGAGCATGACACATATCCTAAAAGCGGCGAGGCATTTCATCCACTGGTTCAGTGGCCTTGCGTTTCCTGGAAGCAGTAGGAGCAGGTGTATCCTTCTCAGTGGCTAAGTCCTCCACACATGACACATCAACAAGATCTTGTGATGCTTGGTCTGAGGGATTGTCATCAGCACTATCATTGTCATCATCATCACTTGGAGGCGGTCCTTGGGGCAACACACACTCAACAATGGCGTGGGTAATCAGACCACAGGTACCGCAAAAGCTCTGGAGTTTCTTGTAGTGAAACTGCAGAATGGCTGTTTCATCGCCAAACTGGAATATTCTTCTGAACCGCAGTGGTTCTTCAACATTCCAACAGAGGCGGACACGCACGTAGTTGGCCAGATTGGCCCCTTCCCCATCGAAGTCGGTCTCCATGTAGTCACCAATCTCAGCGCCAATATGAATAACCATGGCTAGTGTGAGGAATTGGAGAGGTATTCCCCGGATTTGGACCCAAAAGGGTATCTACTTGAGTTCCTCATCAGAGAGTACATAAGACCAGCGCTCGATGACGCACATCCAGTCATTAAATGACCACGGGCCTCGCCTCATCACAGAAAGCATCGTGTCCTCTGACTGGAACACAAACTGGATCTTTTAGCCACGGAGAATTCTCCCAGTCACTTCACCATTAACACCCCAGAGCCGAGGGAGGTTATTCATCAGTGGACGAAGCGGTTGCCTTCGTGGGTTAACAAGCTTCACGATTAGGCTAAATTGGTTTTGAATCGCCGCTTGTTCCACGAGATTGGTCGAAATCGTCACCACTTCATCCGTGATTCCAAGGCTGATATTCTGCATTTGGTTACGCAGGTTCTCTGACATTTTGAGTTGAGGAAGAGAGATATTATCGACAAATCGAACACAAAGAGACTTTAAACATGCAGAGGGCTTAAATAGATCTGGGGGTTGAGCAGTTATGGTTAGGGTAGTCGCTAGGTCGGCGGTTGTAGAAGGAGTAACCGCCCCGAAACCGACGCCCAAAATAACCGCCGTTGATCGGCAAAACGCAATCTCCAGGGAGAGAAAACTGTCGGCGATACAAAGGAGAATCGCCAAACTAATCACACTGTTTCTCGTCATCTTTGTAAGATTACGAGAGGAAAGGCTCGCCGCCGCCAGATGCAGCGACGGTAGCCGGAAAAGGCAAAAAGGTAATCGGAGGGAGAGTGGTTGGATCGCCCTCAGAATCGTCTGAGAAACGCACCGTTTCATTGTAACTTTTTTCCTCTATGTAAAATGATCAATATTTATTCCTCACTCATATTCTAATGGGCTTCTAATGTCAAATAACAACCCTAATATTTTATTAATTTATAAATTTTACTATACAAGATATATATCAAAAGTTTAAATGAAATATTCACATTTTAGTTTTTAAATTTTAAATTATATTATTTTTGGATTTTACAGATTTTTCAAGTATCCTTTCCGATTTTTGAATCATACAAATCGTAATGATTCACTGGGTTTCTCATATTGAGTTTTATCTTTATATACTAATTTACAAGGAGAAAGAGAGAGAAATCATGATTTTATCTTTGTATAGAGAGAAATCATGATTTTGGTGAAAATGGTCATGTTAAGAAATATCGGGTCCATTAAAATTGTCAAATAAATTGAAATATTGAGCCCAAAAACTAAGGATTGCTGATCCCGGAAAATTTGGGCTTAAAAAGAGAATATAAAGCCCATTTAAACCTAACTGTTTACTGAATATTGAGAATCAAAAGGGATAAATACAAAGCAAAATCCCTAGCGAGTAGAATCATAGAAGAAGGAAAAGAAGAAGAAGAAACTCAAAGCAGTGACAATGGCGGAAACTATCGACACCTTATCTCCCACATCCGACCTCAAGTCACCATATTACGTCCATCCAGATTTTCTTCAACCCGCCGATTTCTCTGTAACTAAACTCAGCGAAGTTGAAGACAACTACGTCATCTGGAAATTACGTTTTCTTAGTTTCCTTCGTATCACGAACAAAACCGGGTTCGTCGACGGTACTATCGAGAAGCCAGACCCTTCCTCTCCGCTCTATCCGCCATGGGAACAATGCAACGCCATAGTCTTGTGTTGGCTGCAGAGTTCGGTGACCAAAAAGCTTCAACACCATGTCTTGTACGCTGAGACTGCGCACAAGGCGTGGGGAAATCTCAGGCGTAGATTTGTTCCATCCGTTGATTTGAAGATCTATCAGATTCGTCGGAGACTAGCCGCGCTGAGGCAAGATGGTGACTCTGTGGCAGAGTATTACACGGGAAACTGAGTAAAGCTTGGATGGAGTTGCGGGAGTATGATCCTGTGCAGAAGTGTTCCTGCGGCGGTTGTAATTGCGAGAGTACAATGCGAGCTAAGGAGGCAAGAGAGAAGGAGAATCGTTATGCGTTTCTGATGGGTTTGAACAATGAATTTAGCTATTTGAGGACGCATATCATGCTGATGGATACTCCTCCGTCTCTTGACGAAGCTTACAATATGGTTGAGCAAGCTGAATGGAGGATGAATCAGAACAGGAGATGATGACTTTTAGGAAGAAGGTCCATGATCGATAACTTTTCTGTATGTTTTCTTAGATTCTAGTGTTTCTTCTTGAGTAGTTTCATTAATGTCATATGGAATTAGATTAATGAACTCAAGTTTTGCCCAAGAGCTTCTAACTTTTGCCAAAATATTATTGATGAAGCAACAAAAAACTAGTTTCTTCTCATGGAAACAAAAGAGATATATGTGATTTTGTCGGAGCACTAATATCAGTGGCCACCTTCAATGGCCAACCTTGCAGCATTCTTGATGCTTTCGTAACTCATAACTAGATTAGCTACTAGTATTGCCTTTTGGATACTGATTCAAATTTGTTCTTTTTATTTGACCCTCAAGGCCTCTAGCTCATCTTTGGCCAAGTCTTATACATTTAACAGCAGTTCTTGCAGCTTCCTGGATCTGTCTCTGATTATCCTCGTTCATCACTTGGCCATCAATAATCTCACGCAACCTATTCCGTCATTGTTTCCTGCTATAGCCATTTGTTGAGTTGGGAGAAGTTACATCACGAGTTCCTTCTCAAGCTCAAACAAATAATACTTCTTGTGACTTGTTTGGCTTGTGAACTCTATCTCATCTTGCTCTCGCCTGTGCAAATGGAGCAGGATGGTCGTAGATCATTTGAGCTGGTCTGCCATGGCCAATTTTGATGATTTCCGGCCTAGCAATAACATACCAGTAACTGGGAGGTTTGTTATCTATGTTACTGCTTTTAGTATATTCCACATAAGTTGTGATATAGTAAGTTAGTAACACCTAACAAGGCTATATTTGCGTAGGGATGTGAGCCCGGCGATTGATCGGACCCTCAGCCGTCAACCCATACCATCAAATCAAAAGCCAAGGTACACTCAGATTTGATACGTATTTCTTCTATTCCTTGTTTACAATGTCTATAGCCTCTGATGTCTATAACATATGGTATCTTAAAGTGTTGGCCTCAGCATAATGCGGCATCCAGAAACAGATTCGTGAGTTAAGTAAGACATTCATTATACTAATTAACAGCATTGTATCAGTATTACAAACAGCTGTACAACATTATTTTCAGGCAAGTCACATGTTTGATACTAATTATGTTCCATAAACACAGGTCTGTATTATGTCGGTAAAATCTGTTAGTTATTGTTTCTGTTTGATGGAAAGGCAAACTAAACTTCCATTCATTTTAACCACAAACAGAGTAGTGTGAATCTGTGAAACACAGGTCTGTATTATAGTTGCTTTTTAACACATGTATGAATAGTGTGAATCTGTGAAATTTTACAGTTTTGTTCCAAAATTCGAAACGGAAAAGAGAGGAGAAGTCAATTAACTTTATTTAAAAAATGGCCGCCAAAAAGAACGCACAAGTGTAAGTTGTATCTATTATTCAAGATTATAATATACAGTAATCTACTAATCCACGGATCCAATTTCGTGGGATTGTTCATGTGGGATATAACTTCATGAACAATATAAGAATGAGTTTTAGTGTAAATATATAGTTTACGTATTTCTATTTTTAATTACTTAAAAGTATATGTGGATCAAAAAGAACGAAACCAACTTCCTCTTCCTTTGGTCAAATCCCAAATCTGGTAAGATCTGTTGAACTCCAGTTATCACCATTGATCATGAAGCTCCCCTGAGAGATTAACTGGTCTGGCTCCTCTGAGAATGAGCATTCCAGGATCTCCTGAATCTCTTTGTCATCGAGTAAACCCTGGAACTCGAAGATCTCCTCTTGATCTTCTTGGAGAAAATCACCAAAACCTCGTTGATCTTCTTGGATCTTCTGGGTTAGATTATTGAATTCTCCATAGAATCCAAGATCTGCATTTGTTTCTTGGCAGAGATCCCAATTCAAGGAATCTAAAGCATGAGTGGTTGTTGTTGTTGTTGTTACGGGTGAATCTTGATCGGATCCAGTAGTATTATCTGCACTAGAAGGGCTCCTATCAGTCACGTATTGCGCGAAAACTGCAGCCAGATCAATATCAGAACTAGGAGGGCTAGACTGGAAACGGTCATCATCTTGGTTAATAAGAAGACCATCAGGCAGATTCTCATTCCGACCAAACCTTTTGTGACTGTTGTGTCTTCTGCGGCTTCTCTTGCGACAGCCTCCACCTACAGGAATGTTGCGAAGAGAACCACCTTTGGTCCAGTAACGACGACAACCTTTGCAGAAGTATCTAGGCTGAGACAAGCTGTAGTTGTTGTAATAACAAAACTTGGTGTTGGAAGATGCACAACGAGGACAAGGAGGAGCAATCTCCTCGTGTCCATACGAAAGCTTCCATTTTGTCGAGATTTCAATCTCCGGCGACGGAAACTGGTGCTGCATGTAGTTGTTGTTGTCAATGTACGGCATCATTTTTTGGCGGTGAAAAAGATTAGTAAATTCAAACAAGTGGGAGCACTTGGTGTATGTGTTTCGAGTACATGTAACTCTATATATATATACAATGTGTTTGTGTATGCGTTTATGTAGAGGTGAAGAAGAGAGAGCATGTGTGTGTGTTGTAGAAGCAGAGGCGTATTGATAATTGTGTGAAGGGTTTAGGAAGTAAACGTGGGCGGTTGCCGAGCCGTGCGTCTCCTTTTCCGTTTCTTCTTCGTCAAGTTACCTTCCATTTTTGGTGCTTATTATTATTTTTTAATCATTTGATAATCCAAGTTGTTAAAATGATTTTGTAAGATATTCTAGTTGATTCTACCTTAATTTTTTCTTTCATATTCATATATCAAATTTACATTTTTCATATTTTATTTAAAATAGGTTAGATAAACTAAAAAATCCTGATGAAACTAATAATGTAGTCAATATTTTTCTTGAATTCTCTTATATACACAAGCGACTGACTTAGCCCTTTGGATAAATAAGTAAATAATGAAAAAAAATGACGTCAATTATTGTTAATATTATACAATTTAATATCTAACAAAAATATCTATCAAAGTAGGAGGACCATTATGTTATTATTATATAAGTGTGGACGTACGTAGAAGAAGATGATAGTCACTTACATTCCCAGCATCTGGTTATCGTGAACCGCAAGACACCATTGACATTTATTAAACATGGCATCGTAGAATTTGATCACTTGCACTCACTTCTAAACTTCTACGTGCGCTCTATCAATTCCAACACTTCAGAGAAATAGTGGTGCTAACTTTTATTTCGTTTTGTTATTAATTCTCGTTGTTAACTAAAAATTATCTGCTAATCTACTAATGTATATTAGTGTAACTTTTAATAAAGCATAGGTTATATAACCCTAAGATAATAAGATGAATTAACGCCAAGATTAAGGGTCATACACACGGGAGAAAACGTGCTTGTACATACGTGTCAACCTATGCCTTCCTTATTTCTCTCAATTCCTTCTCATCTACGAAGTTGAGTTCTCTTTCTTTATTTCTACTTATTTTTAGCATTTTATTATCTTTAATTGTTATTATTAGTCATCGATTACCACTGGTACACATATTTTTAATAAAAAAATTAGTTTGATTGGGCAGCCTTAAACTAGATTTATGGTTAACTCCGATCCCAATATTATTTTGGCTTTACGATACGATATAGTCATTAAAAAATTTTGTTTAATATTTTAAATTTTTAAAAGGAAGTCAAACCTTAATTCTTTTCCGGATGGCATTTATTCATCCCAGCTGTATTGTTAATTCAAGTTTGACTCGAAAGAGATTCTGACTTTATAACTTTTTTTTTTAAAGTTTTTGCCATTCTCATAATTTTAATGAAACGAAAGTTTTTCTTTTGTTGGTAATAAATGAAACGAAAATTCTAATTTCCCGAAACACTTAAAAACGCGAAGAACACTTTTTTTCCTTCACATGAAATCCTTAATTTTATAAACAAAATTTCTTTGGATCAAGTAATAAAAACGTTGGATTAAAAGAAACCTACAAAATTTATCTACCTATAGAGTAGTTTTAACTCATAGTCGTCGAGCCTTTCTCATATTGGTTCTCTATTGGAAGCTAAATTACAAAGTATATCACGGGCTATGGAAAACTTAAGTAATATGCATTTCTCTAACATCAGTATGGAATTTGTGTTTGAAACTGCTCTTCTAGCTATCAATGAGTCAAGTAAATGCCCCATGTTTCTTCAAATATTTGATGGGCCTGAACTCGGCATCTGAGTGCCAAGCCCAGGAAAAGACTAATGGGTCCGAAACAGAAAAAAATCAGAGTCCATTAGGAGTAAAACACAATTTGGCTAAGTGTCACGATAATAGGCACAAGACCTCGGCCCAACTTCAAACCGAGGAAGTGGCCGACAACATTTAATGAAGGAATCGTGAGACGAGTCTCTAAGCATTAAATGCAGCGCACCTCCTCGGCTCTGACCATCTCAAGAAGGACACGTGTAATAAATGCATCGGCCTCGGCACCATTCACGACCGATGCATGCCAAGAAAAGACAGGATGAAAGCTGGAAACGACACGTGGATTCCACCTCGGTTTGAGATCATAATTGTGTCGGGTTACTGTAGATTTTAATCCCCTATAAATAGAGAGTTAAGCTCATTAAGTAAAATAGAGAGTTAAGCTCATTGAAAAACTAGAGAGAAGAAACCGACTAAGGTTTATCCTAGAGAAAGAAACACTTTTAATAAAATCATTTCAAAACATCTCGACTTTCTCGGCTTTAAAACAAAAGAACCGACCATTCCAAAATACATATCTTCCTGTGAAGACCCTGACCTCGGTCAAACAACTCTAAACCGACCACAAGTAAAAAGTGAAGAATTCAGTCTATTAAAATTCAAATTATTCAAAATCAAATAAGGGATTCAAAAGTCAAAGGAAGCCGATCCTCGGTTCATCAGTTGGCGATGTATGTGGGGACTTCAGAGTAATCACGAAGCAACGGAAGATTGAACTGAGTAGATCAAATCGGCACGATTGACACATCCATGAATGTTTCAAGTGATATGATTGCGTTAGGAAGTGGAGAAAGAGTATCAGCGGAAGTAGGCGTCGGAATAGTCCCACCTACCAGTGCTTCAGCTCCAATATTAAACATAGACGATCCGCAAACAGAGCGCGAACCAACAGGAAATCTCCTGGGGGTTTTACCAGCCTCTGAAGTTCTCGGCTTAGAAGCAACCCTCCAAGCGATGATGGGCCGAATTGAGCAAATAGCTCAACAAACCAACGCCCGGTTTGAAGCTTTGTTAGCCCCACCAAGAGTCATAGATTCGCCACCCCGGGTCCGAGATGAGCAGCCTCGGCAATCAGAACAATTTATAAGCCAACTTCATCGTAACCTGTTTGGAACTCCAACAAATTCCCAAGATCCTGTTGTCAACCATGATGCCTCGGCTCAAATTCAACCGGGAAACCTTGAATTACCACCACCTATAGCCTCTCAGCAGCAGAGCATGGAAAACAACAGAGACAGAGAAATTGAACTATTAAAAATCTGGTTGCAGGAAATGAGTTCAAAAGTTCACAAGGCAATTAGTGCAGTCCCGGAGATTGACCGAGTTTTACAAGAAACACAAAGTGACCCATTCACTGCTCGAGTTAGAAAATTCCCGCTCCGGCATCTCGGAAAGCTTGCTCTCCCTAAGTTTGGTGGAATGTCTGATCCAAGTCAATTTCTAACGGCCTTTGGCATCGCGATGAGAAGGGCAAGATTGACTCCCGAGGAGTTTGATACAGGCCATTGTCAGCTCTTTGTTGAGGATCTAGAAGGAGAAGCTTTACAATGGTTCTCGGGTTTGAAGCCGAATTCAATCGACAGTTACCAGCATTTATCGACGACTTTTCTTAAACATCATTCCATGTTCATCAAGCAACGAGCTTCAGAAGCTGATCTCTGGACACTGTCTCAAGAACCAAAAGAACCCTTAAGAAAATTCATCGAACGATTTAAGAGCGTGGCGTCCATAATCGCAATATCCGATGAGGCGGCTCTTCCAGCACTTCGGAATGCCCTTTGGTACGAGTCAAGCTTCAGAGATGATTTAAAAATAAACAAACCACAAACGTTAGAAGATGTTCTACACCGAACCACGCTCTTCATTGAAGTTGAAGAAGAGAAGCTAGCTATGACTAAGAAGCACACCCCGGTAAAATCACAAATTCAGAAGGAAAAAGAGAAGGTAAAAGACAAAGAAGAATATATAGATCCTCAGTAACATTATGATAAAGAATATGCCGACAAGAAAAACCGAGGAGAGTTTGTTAAAAAGGTTGCAAATTATTATGTATCTCAGCCAAAATCCAAGGAGTTGTTACCGTGGAACAAGATGGTTCGAGGACAGGAACGGGATTCCGAAAATACTGTCAATATCACAAACAACCCANCAACCCGGCCATGCGACCGAAGAATGCAGGCATCTCACGAAACTTCTGATGATGAAATTTCAAAAGGGAGAAATAGATGTGCCAACAAGGGAAGGAAATTTAGAAGACAAGAAAAATAATAAGGACAGTTTTGAGCAAAGGAATAATCAAGCACAACAAAATTTCCAACGCCAGAACCTGAAGGTACACTCAAATCAACCAGCCCCACCAACCGAGTTAAAAAGGGATCGGCCATACGACGAAGACGAAATTCCCCCAGCACCGAGAAAAAGAATCAATATGATAATGGGAGGATTGAAAGATTGTTCAGACTCGGTTCGAGCAATCAAAGAAGGAGAACGTCGAGCTGTCAGTCCCAACAAATGGAAACAGTATGTAGAAGACAGCCAGAAAGTTGGTGACACGCCAATTACTTTTTCTGAGGCAGACGCTTACGGGGTTGATATGCCACACAATGACCCATTAGTGATCGAGTTAATGGTGGTAGATTGCGAAATGACACGGATCCTAATTGACACGGGGAGCACGGTGAATATCAACTTTAAAGAGACGTTAAAATGGATGGAGTTAACTGACTACGAGATTAAGCCGAGTGCAAAACCTTTAACCGGATCCAATGGACAGTCGGAGTATACATTTGGGTCAATCAAACTTCCAGTTTATGTCGGCAGAATAACAAAGATTGTAAAGTTTCTCGACATTGACAGGCCGACCATTTACAACATCATCCTGGGTACTTCATGGCTACATGCAATGAGGGCAATACCATCATCCTATCATCAATGCTTGAAATTTTTAACCAAATATGGGGTCTTCACGGTTAGGGGAGATAAAAAAGAGTCAAGATCATGCTTTATTGCCGAACATAAATTAAGAAGAACAACCCAAGCTTGCCTAGTAACACGACCAGCCATAGAAGAGACACCGAGCAACACGGAAACACCAATCAAAGAGTCCATTCTGATGATAAATATTGATCCAACAGATCCGACAAGGTGTGTAGGAATCAGAGCCGAACTTCCAGACCACCTGAAAGGAGAGATAATCAACTTTTTGAAGAGCAGAGTCACGACCTTCGCGTGGTCAATTTCAGATATGCCGGGAAGTGATCAAAGCATCACTTGCCATGAGCTAAATATTGACCCAACTTTTAAGCCAATAAAGTAGAAGCGCAGGAAACTTGGTCATGAAAGAACGAAGGCTGTCAACGATGAAATTGATCAATTAACAAAGGCAAGATCGGTACTTGAAGTTAAATATCCAGATTGGCTGTCAAACCCGGTCGTTGTAAAGAAAAAGAATGGAAAATGGAGAGTTTGTGTTGACTTCACAGATCTAAACAAGGCGTGCCCAAAAGAGAGTTACCCTTTGCCCAATATTGATCGACTTGTAGAAGCAACGGCCGGGAACGAACTCCTCTCTTTCATGGATGCGTTTTCGGGCTACAATCAGATTATGATGCATACGGATGATCAAGAGAAAACAACCTTCATCTCTGACCGAGGAATATATTGCTACCGAGTCATGCCCTTTGGTCTTAAGAATGTCGGGGCCTCGTATCAACGTCTCGTCAACAAAATGTTTTCCGATCAATTAGGGGACACAATGGAAGTTTATATTGATGACATGTTAGTGAAATCCCTCAAAGCACAAGATCATGTTTCACATCTGCGGGCGTGCTTCCAAGTTCTCGACAAATACAACATGAAGTTGAATCCGACGAAATGTACTTTCGGAGTAACATCAGGGGAATTCCTCGGCTATCTGGTGACGAAAATAGGAATTGAGGCAAACAAGAAACAAATCTCAGCAATCGAGTCTCTACCTTCTCCTCGAAATTCAAAAGAGGTTCAAAGGTTGACTAGAAGAATAGCAGCACTAAACCGATTTATCTCAAGGTCAACTGACAGGTGCTTACCTTTCTACCAACTCCTCAGAAGTAATAAACGGTTCGAATGGGATGAAAAATGTGAAGAAGCATTCAAACAGTTAAAACGGTATTTGACCCCCCCCCCCCCCCCCATTATGTCGAAACCCGAAGAAGGAGAGATCATTTACTTGTACATTGTCGTTTCATCCCATGCAGTCAGCAGTGTGTTGATCAAAGAAGACCGAGGTAATTAGAAACCGATCTTCTACACCAGCAAATCGTTAAACGGGGCAGAAACTCGGTATCCAGCCCTTGAAAAGTTATCATTGGCCTTAGTCACATCGGCTAGAAAGCTGCGTCCGTACTTCCAGTCGCATGCGATTGTGGTTTTCATAAATCAACCTCTCAAAGCCATTCTCCATAGCCCGAGCTTATCTGGACGATTAGCCAAATGGGCAATTGAACTAAGTGAATACGATATAGAATATCGGTCTAAAACGAGCGCAAAGTCACAAGTATTGGCCGACTTCCTAATAGAGTTACCGACCGAGCTAACAAATGAAAACCCGAACGATGAACGATGGTCACTGTACGTTGATGGATCGACTTCAAAGCATGGAGCAGTGATTTCGACTAAATTTTGGAGCAGTGATTTCGGCTAAATTTCCCGACCTCAAACAATGAAGCCGAGTATGAAGCTCTGCTAGCAGGATTAAGATTGGCAAAGGCAATAGGGGCAAAACAGATCGAGGCATATTGTGATTCACAACTAGTAACAAGCCAGATCAATGGAGTGTATGAAGCTCGAAATGAGAGAATGGATTCTTACCTCAAGTTGGTTCAAGATCTCGTCAAGGAATTCGAAGCCTTCTCTTTGACAAAAATACCCCGGTCAGATAATTCTTCTGCCGACGCCCTAGCTACATTAGCTTCAACGTAGGATCCAACAGACAGACGGACGATACCAGTAGAGAGTATAGACCGACCAAACATTGAGCTTCCAAAAGGCGAATGTATGGTTGTCGAGATGGTCAGTGAAGAAGATATTGTGGAACCTGATCAAATCGAGTCGTCGGTCCTGGAACCCGAGGTAATAGATTGGAGAGATGAAATCATCAGATACTTGGAGGATGGAGATTTACCAGCATGTAAGTGACAGCTCAGAGATTAAAGGCTAGAAGCGCACAATATTGCATGATGGATGGACACTTATTTCGAAAAAGCTATTCCAGGGCACTCCTTGCTTGTGTCGGGAAGGATGAAGCTTTGAAAATCATGATGGAAATCCATGAAGGAGCAGCCGGGAACAATTCAGGAGGCCGAGCTCTGGTTCACAAGGTCCGCAGTCAAGTTTTTTACTGGCCAACGATGGTGGCAGATTGTGAAAAACACGTTGCTAAATGTGAAAAATGTCAAAGGCATGGGCCGATGATAAATTCCCCAACAGATTATATGTCATTCTCGACAACACCAAATCCGTTCATGAGATGGGCGATGGATATTGTAGGACCTTTACCGCGCTCCTGTCAAAAGGAATACATTCTGGTTCTAACCGACTACTTCAGTAAGTGGCTTGAGGCAAAAGCCTTCAAAAGAATAACAGCCGATGACGTCCAGAAGTTTGTTTGGAAAAATATCATTTGTCGACATGGGCTTTCGTATGAAATAGTTACCGACAACGGGTCTCAATTCACGTCAGACAAATTTGAAGCCTTTTGTGCAAGATGGAAAATCAGACTCAACAAATCCACGCCAAGATATCCACAAGGAAGCGGGCAAGCAGAGGCTACAAACAAACGAATCCTTGACGGACATAAGAAAAGATTGGAAGCAAATAAAGGTCTATGGGACGACGAGTTAGACGGGGTTTTATGGTCACACCGAACGACTCCACGAACCTCGACCGGACAAACCCCTTTCTCTTTGGCTTATGGGATGGAAGCGATGGCACCAGCCAAGGTGTCAATTTCGAGTTTACGACGACCAATTCTGGCACTTAATGAAAATTTGAATGATGAGATGATGAAGGAACATCTTAACCGAGCTAAGGAGATCCGAGATCAAGCTCTCCTCCGAGTACAAAATTATCAACACAAGGCTGCCAAATACTACAATTCAAGAGTCAGAGGTCGGCATTTTGTAGAAGGGGATCTGGTATTAAGAAAAGTTTTCGAGAACACAGCGGAACGGCCGATCACTAAGCTGGGAGCGAATCGTGAAACCAGGTGTTTATGAACTTCTACAAATGAATGGCGACAAGGTATTACACTCGTGGAACGCGATCAACCTCAAGCGATACTACTATTGACTTCACCAGAAAATCAACCTCGATGTTAAAACCGAGCCCTATATATATATATATATATATATATATATATATATATAAGTAAATCCTATTTTGTAATTGAACTACGAATGACTTGACTCCTTTCGGAGATACGTAGGCAGCCTCACCGAGGTCCAGCTGTACTTATGTAAAAAATATATAATATAGATGCGCTCAACTTAGGATTCTCAAAGAATTAAACATAAAATTCAGAAGAAGCTCGATCAAATACGCTTATGTCGAGCTCCTTCTTCAAAAGTACTCTCCGAGAGTTAAACTGATTTTTGACTATGTCAAAACTTGGAAGGTGGCCCAACATATCCACCCTTAAGCCGAGGTCTTCCTCGTAAAATCTGCTTCTCACAGGCAAACGGACCGATCATCTGAAAGACTGGTTGATTTTCTTTAGCTTAATTGCAAAAAGAAATCCAAAGTCTAAATGACCCAATTGATTCTATTAAAACCGAGTCTGTTCTCGCACAAAAACCGGGTTCTTCAACCCGTGCTTTGTTTTCTATCAGTTAAAAGCATGAAATCTAAATTTCAACTAAGGTTGAGAATAAGGAAGGGCCATTTAAATTAAAAACTGTTCAAAAGCCGGGCTACATACAGCCTCAGCTCAAAAAAATATAGAAAAGGAAAAATAAGACAATAATTTTACAAAAAGAAGACTATAGCAAAATACGCCTAAGGCCTAGGCTTCTTGGAGATTGGAAGTAGCCGACTTTAATCCAACGATTTCGATAGGAGAGAGAGAACCTCGGTTGCTTCCATATTGGCCGAGGAGAGCTTCTTCTGAGAGCCTGTGAATGTCGAGATCTTCATCACTAAGATCCACGATCTCCATCTTTCCAACGGCTTCCTGATGATTAGCCAAATTTTCAGAGACCTCGGCTAAATAATCAGCAGTTGGGTCAATGGAGTACTCTGACTTCAGATACTCCGTCAATTCAACCTCGGCCTCGAATTTGGCCATAAGAAGCCTCTGATCCTCGGCAGCCTTGGCTTCATCCCTGAAACGTTTGGCTTTTTGAAGAGAGGCTTCATACCGAGTAGAAAGCACTGCAAGAATTTTCTTGCGTTCATTGGCTACCTCTCGATCACGGCTCTTACGAAGCCTCTCCTGATCCCCGGCTAACCTGTTTACCAGGTCTTCTCTCTCAAGGGCCCAAGCCTTTTGAGCCCGTTCAAACTCCCTCCTATCCTCAGTCCGGTACTGCCAAGCTTCAACCAATTGCTGCTCGGTCTCGACAGCCTCTTCCCTAAATTTTTGGGATTTCTCTCTCTCGGCTTCCACGGCCGCCGTGACCAGATCCTCGGCTTTTTGATTAAAAGTCTGGATCTTCGATTTAAGCTTTTTAACCAGGGTATCGTAGGCCTCGATAACCCTGTTCGTGTAATCCACGACCTGAATAGAGATTGCCGACATTAGCGAGAAGAATTGCAAAAATCAAAAAACGTTTCTATTTTTTTAAAAAAACTAACCTCGGTAAAGGACTTTGACATATCCTTATAAAGCTCTGGAAACTGGAGCTCCTCAACCGGGGTGATTGGAGACTCCAAAGTATGAATCTGCCTGAAGAGAGCAGCACATTCAGAAGCATTCTCCATCAGCCGAGGATCCTTTGGAGTGGGTTGAGCTTTTTTGGGAGGAGAAGTTTGCTTTTTTGGGTCCACAGTCGGTTGGACCTTCTTCTTCTTCTTCTCCTTACTACCATCTCCAGGAGCATTGGTAGCAGCCCTCTTCTTCTGACGTTGGGCTACCGTCTCCTCGTCAGAAGGAAGCCCATCTTTACCGGGAACCGACGACACGGTTCCAACCAGAGCGAGCTGCTCCTCGGTCCAGTTACGGTCGCCTTGATTCGCCTCGGCGGTTTGGTGAGAGGAACCCCCAGTCGGGATTATAGAGAGAGGGTCCACCGAGGTAATCGGTGCTTTGGAGGCTCCCTTGGAAACAACTTTCTCAGAGCCGAGGACTTGGCCACGTGGGCTTGTTTTTCATCCACGGGATATTTTAAAGTTTGACCTGCAGATAGGTCGGCAGTGGCACCGGGAGTCTTCCCCGAAGTCTCCTCCTTCTTCCTCGATTTCCGTGGAACCTTCGGAGGCACAGTTGAAACTTTTCCCATTCTTGCCCCCGGGATATCAGGAGAATCTAAAATAAAAAGAAGTTAGTGGCTTGAGAGAAGAAAATCAGAAGAGCCGAGTAAGTGATAAAAAAATTTTCTTACCGTCAGAAACCCGGTTAAGAGCTAGCGCAAGTCTCTTAGTATGAATCTCGGGCCAATTCTGGATACCGAACTTCTGAATACATTCGAGATGGTCAGCAAATCCGGGAGGAGGAGCACGAAGAGGGAAAACTTTAACTGCAAAACAAACCAACATACAAGATGGTTAGTATTCAAGAATTTACTTTCTAAATGAAAAATTACTTCGTAAGCGGCTACCAGGATTTTGATTCCAGAGAGATCGGATTCGTGTCTCCGAATCAACGACCGAGATCTCATTTACTTTCAGATAAAAATAATGAATATGCCAGTTTTGCGTTTTGGAAGTCTCCCCGGTGATCACTTTCCTCTTGAAATTGGCGTAGAAAGTACCGACAAGGGTCGAGTTCCTCCCAATGCGAACAAACTCCTCAAAAAGCTTCCGGTCGACATTAATACCGAGCTCGGATCCCATAACAAAAATACTGACCATATTACGAACCGCCACAACGGTCAGTTGGCTAGGAGCAAGACACCTAACCCGACAAAAATCAGTAAAGAGCTTCGAGATTGGAATCCAGGGCCCACCAAACCTAAAATAGGACTCATAAAGGCAAATCCAATCCTCAGGAAAATTCAAGGGACGCTCGTGTTCCTCGATAATCCTAATTTCAAAACCGAGAACATCATGTCGTCATGGATAAGTGGAATCAAGGGTATCTTGGGTGGATAGTGTTTTTCCAATCAACCGAGGAGGTCTTGTTTTCTTCTCAGGTTTACCGACCTCGGTCTCCTCGTCCTGTTTCTTCGTTTGTTGCCAAGTATCAACCCAAGCTTCAGGCTAAGTATAATCTGGGTTGGAAGGAATGATACAACCAGAAGAATCAAAAAGGTTTACGGGAGAACTCGGAGGGGCCGCAGACTCTACATCAGCCTTCTCTTCGTCGGGAATATTACCGACCGTCTCATCACCTCTCATCGCCATTTTGGCCTTAACTAATTTCCATTTTCTGTCAAAAGATTCATCCTCTCTATATGAAACCAAGGTATTATTGTTTGATGAAACTCTCTCCTCGGAGGCTTCGGCATTAGAAGGACCAGAGGAAGAAGATCGAGAAGAAATAGACACGACAGACATACTCGACAAAAATTCTAAGCGAAAAGAGCAAAATTTAGAAAGAGTATAGAGAGAGAGAAAGATGCTACCTTTTGCAAGTGGAGAAGAAATGAAGAAATGATTGAGAAGAAGAGAATATAAAGGAGACGAGGAGGAAACCGAAAGATCCATTGCAAAAAGAAGCCTAGGTTTGCCTCGTAAGAATCACCCCACTCGCGTAGAGCTCAGCGCTTGGGCCCATCAGTCTTTTCACTCAAAACTAGACCAGTCACGAAATGACACGTGCACTGGCCTGGAGGGGGGAACAACTGATGGGCTTGAGCTCGGCATCTGAGTGCCAAGCCCAGGAAAAGACTAATGGGCCCGAAACAGAAAAAGTCAGAGCCCATTAGGAGTAAAACACAATTTGGCTAAGTGTCAAGATAATAGGCCCAAGACCTCGACCCAGCTTCAAACCGAGGAAGTGACCGACAACATTTAATGAAGGAATCGTGAGACGAGTCTCTAAGCATTAAATGCAGTGCACCTCCTCGGCTATGACCATCTCAAGAAGGACACGTGTAATAAATGCATCGGCCTCGGCACCATTCACGACCGATGCATGCCAAGAAAAGACAAGATGAAAGCTGGAAACGACACGCGGATTCTACCTCGGTTTGAGATCATAATTATGTCGGGTTACTGTAGATTTTAATTCCCTATAAATAAAGAGTTAAGCTCATTTAGTAAAGGCATGAAAAACTAGAGAGAAGAAACCGACTAAGGTTTATCCTAGAGAAAGAAAAACTTTTAATAAAATCATTTCAAAACATCTTGATTTTCTCGGCTTTAAAACAAAAGAACCGACCATTCCAAAATACTTATCTTCCTGTGAAGACCCTGACCTCGGTCAAACAACTCTAAACCGACCACAAGTAAAAAGTGAAGAATTCAGTCTATTAAAATTCAAATTATTCAAAATCAAATAAAGGATTCAAAAGTCAAAGGAAGCCGATCCTCGGTTCATCAGTTGGTGCCGTCTGTGGGGACTTCAGGGTAATCACGAAGCAACGGAAGATTGAACTGAGTAGATCGAATCGGCACGATGGACACATCCATGAATGTTTCAAGTGATATGATTGCGTCAGGAAGTGGAGAAAGAGTATCAGCGGAAGTAGGCGTCGGAATAGTCCCACCTACCAGTGCTTCAGCTCTGACATTAAACATAGACGATCCGCAAATAGAGCGCAAACCAACAAGAAATCTCCCGGGGGTTTTACCAGCCCCTGAAGTTCTCGGCTTAGAAGCAACCCTCCAAGCGATGATGGGCCGAATTGAGCAAATAGCTCAACAAACCAACGCCCGGTTTGAAGCTTTGTCAGCCCCACCAAGAGTCATAGATTCGCCACCCCGGGTCCGAGATGGGCAGCCTCGGCAATCAGAACAATTTATAAGCCAACTTCATTGTAACCTGTTTGGAACTCCAACAAATTCCCAAGATCCTGTTGTCAACCATGATGCCTCGGCTCAAATTCAACCGGGAAACCTTGAATTACCACCACCTATAGCCTCTCAGCAGCAGAGCATGGAAAACAACAGAGACAGAGAAATTGAACTATTAAAAATCAGGTTGCAGGAAATGAGTTCAAAAGTTCACAAGGCAATTAGTGCAGCCCCGGAGATTGACCGAGTTTTACAAGAAACACAAAGTGACCCATTCACTGCTCGAGTTAGAAAATTCCCGCTCCGCCATCTCGGAAAGCTTGCTCTCCCTAAGTTTGGTGGAATGTCTGATCCAAGTCAATTTCTAACGGCCTTTGGCATCGCGATGAGAAGGGCAAGATTGACTCCCGAGGAGTTTGATGCAGGCCATTGTCAGCTCTTTGTTGAGAATCTAGAAGGAGAAGCTTTACAATGGTTCTCGGATTGAAAGTCGAATTCAATCGACAGTTACCAGCATTTATCGACGGCTTTTCTTAAACATTATTCCATGTTCATCAAGCAACGAGCTTCAGAAGCTGATCTCTGGACACTGTCTTGATGTTATCATATTTTCGCGTTTTAGGACTAAGTTTTAGATGCATTTTCATACCGTAAGCACCCCATTTAGAGTTTTTAAGTCTAGTCTTTAGTTATTTTTAGTGTTTCATGTCTAGAGTCCTAGGATTGCATATTCCTCTCTTCTTTCACCATTTTCAGGTTGTCTAGGATCAAAAACGGGAGAACAAACCAAGTCGAACGGAGCCTCAAGTCGCAAAAGATGGAGAACTACATTCAGGCACAATACGGACCACAAATACCGACCTACGCGCGTTATGCGCAGGTCGGTATTCATATACCGACCACTGGATACCGAGCTACACGCATCCGTATCGAAACCAGAGGATTTGAAGAACTCTGGAGCTGAATACCAACCCCAATACCGAGCTGCGCATGCCCTGTCTAGCTCGGTATTCGAATA
>OVAN01002179.1:0-35010 GCA_900406275.1 Anastatica hierochuntica | reverse complement strand
TGCTTCGGTGACTTTTAAGTTAATGAACATTATTGTTTAGTTTATGAAAGCGTATGAGTTTGTCGTTTTGATTTAGAGTAGAGGGAAGAATACAAGTTATCATCTCGTATCTAACCCTTTTCGTTGATCGTTCTATGTGTTGCTCGTTTTAGTATGTTAAAAGATTTCTTAAGAATTCCTGAGTGTTTTGATAGGAACGAAGAGACATGGTTTAAGATTCTCGTATCGGTTAGATATCATGCCTAGAGTTGTTAGAGACCAGTGTGCTGGGTTTAGGACAAGACCTAGGTTTACTCTCGATTTTAGGGGGTGCAGTGATGAATTCCGGCTTACGTATCCCATTGCAATTTTAACCTAATTCTGAACCGATTTAGAGCCCGCGATATGTTCTCGGTTTAAACGACTCGTATGGACGGAATCGAGCATCTCTCCAGAGATAATTTTTAAGTCGTCCGGAAGTGCTGACCAAAACTTTGGATTTCTTTTATAGCGCGCTATTATCCTAGTCGGATGTATGAGGAACAATTCGAGAGAGGTCGGGTGCGTTTGTTTAAGACAGCTTAAGTGCTCGTCGGGGCCAATCGACGAGCGTAGTTTAAGAGCGAGTGATCGTTCGTTATTTATATTCACGGTCGGACTGCTTTTGATCGAGTTCAGAATTGTGTTTTTTGAAAATTCGCGACGTCTCGCTCTTTTCTAAAAGATTTTCCGTTTTGTGGTAGAATGAGCATGTTTTAGCCAAGTTTTGTTAAGAAGGGGTTTGCGTATGATTTCTGTTTTCAGGTTATACGATGTTACTTGGGTGTTCTTTAGCGAATCGTTGATTGCTATGGTAGTCGCGAAGTGATTTGCAAGATGATGTATTTTTGCGATAAAAGAGTATTGCAAGACTTGCTGCAAATCTTATTACGTTTTCTTATTATCGAAAAATTTCTAAAGGCATCGAGTGCAATATGATTGTTTCAAAACGTGGGAGTACGAACATATGCGCACCCACTCCCCCCTCTTTTTCGAGGAAGGGGACAGCTGAATTCCTATCGCGAGGAGCTGCCTACGTACCTCTTTCGAGGATCAAGCTGTCTTGTAGTTCAGTTCGTCATTAGGGTTGACTACTCGTTTGGCAGAATTGCGTCGGCCGTTTCAGTCTCAGGGACTATGGCTGGGTCGACGATTTCCTCTTATGCCGTGAGTGTTGCATTGTCGAGAGTGTTGGGCTCAGAAGTTCGCTTGTTTCCTTCAACCTGAGCCATTTCCTGAGTTGAAGATTTCGACACGCCTTCTTCTGGAATGTCTTCGGTGGGCGGCCGAGTTTTCTTTAGTCATTTAGGTTTGACTGTGGGTGCCACGGCGGCCTATCTTAGCTTATACTCGGCTAAGAAGCAAAGTCGCGACTGTTTTTGGCATCTCTAGATTACACTGATTCCGTAGGGAGTTGGAAATTTAATGCCTACGTGGTAGGTGGATGGGACTGCCTTCATAGAGTTTATCCATGGCGTTTCCATGATCGCATTATAAATTGCGGGGTGGTCGACAACCGTTAAGTTAACGATTTTGATAACCTCCTTCGCTACTAGTGGAAGTTTGATTGTCCCAAGGGTCATCAACGTCATCCCTGAAAAACTCGTGAGAGGTTTCGGTGCGGGTGTGACTTCGGATAAGTCGATATTCATTCTGTTAAAGGTATCTCTAAAGATGATATCGACCATACTTCTCGTGTCGATAAGGATCTGGGCGACTTCAAGGTCCCTTATGACGAGGTCGATCACGAGGGGATCGTTGTGGGGCTTGTCAAGCCCGACTGTTTCGTATTCCTCGAAGGTGAGCACGTCGTTCACGATGTCAGATGGCGCGGACCAGTTTACGCTCATCACGGCCTTTCGGTGATTTGCCTTTATCGACGAGAAGGTGTCGCGACAAAAGTGAGTTCCTCCGATGATCATATTCACTTTTGCGTCGATTGGCGTCATTGCCTTTGTCATTGGGTCTCCTGCCACGCTTCCCATCCGCTTGAGCGGAATCCCCTGAGAGTGCCTTGTTGGCTCTAGGTTGACGGTCTGCGTCATATATCAGGTCTTTAATGCTCGTTATATCTGAGATTTCTCCTGTGAGCAGTTTTGTCGTAAGCCTTGCTTCAAGAACTTTGCAGTTAGCGGTCGAGTATCCTTTTGTCTGATGGAATTTGCAGAAGGCATTTTCATCGTATGACATGTTTCGTGTCCAGGTGTTCCCCGTCGTTCTCCCCTGCTCAGAGTGGGAGGTAATAGCATACTTATGCACTCCCTGGAAGTCTTCCCCTTCATGATGCTCGTACTTGCCATTGCGAGGGATTTTCTTTTTCAACTTGCGTTCAAAGGCAGAGTCGTTCGGGGAAGCCTTTGACGGTTTATGCTTCTGCGACAGAACATAGAACTTCCATCTCTTCTTCGATGATGATGAAGTCTGTGGCCTGTTAAGCACATCTTGGATTGTTCTCGGTTTTTCGAGGGCTATCCACTTTCCGAACTTCGATTTGTACAAGAGGGTCTTTCGGAGAGAGTCAACCGCAACTTTGTTGCTGATCCCGATGACTCTTGACATCACTAATTTGAACCTTGTCATAAAATCTTGAATAGATTCGTCCTCGCGTTGAGACAGGCTCCATAAATCTACGTCGGAAGTTTCTCGGTCTATGAACATGGAGTATTGCTTGAGAAATTACAAAGAGAGCTGGCGAAAACTTCCGATGGAGTTTTACTTCAGACGGGAAAACCATTCAAGGGCTGTTCCTTGCAAGTGCTCGACAAAAAGGTGGCAAAAACCAGCGTCTTTCTCTCCTTCCCTGAGTTTGGATCTCGCCATCGTGATCTGGAAAGCTTGTAAGTGAGCTTTCGGATCGGTGGTCCCGTCATATGTTGGGATTTTTACCTTTTCATGATCCGAGACTTTAGTGTTGGTTATGCGAGCGGTGAACGAAGTTTTCCGCACCTCATCGAGAAGTCTATCGATTTTTGGCACTGCGTTGGTCTCGTAGTGGAGTTGTGACTTTACCGTTCTAACATCTGCTGCGGTTTTTGCGATGTAATCACGGAGATCATCGAGATCATTGTTAGCAGTTTTGTGGGATGGTCTGCGTGAGCCACTAATGTGTCTAGCCTGCTCTTCGGCCTGCTCCTCTTGCTAGACCCAAAGGATATTTTGTTCCTCCTCCGTCATGGGTTCATTGAGCCGAGAGCCTCGGCGAGTTCCGCGATCTTTAACTCTTCTCGGGTGTACATCAGTGTCCTCGTCCGTAGGATCAGAGTGATCACTGAAGTCCAGGTCTATTCCCTCGGCTTTGAGTTCCGCCGTTTCTTTTTCGGAAGTCGGAAGGTCATTCGCGTTTGTCCGTATCGCGATAGGCATGACCTCATCAAGATACAGTTCCGTTGGTTTCTCTTGTGCGCTCTAGAGTGCATCGAACGGAGTTGCAAAGTTGAGTCTTCTTCCACAGAGTCTAGCTACTCCACGCGGAAGGATGTTTTAGTCCTCGTGGTTAGGGTTTCGACCTGTTTCACAAGAGACTTAGTCAGTTTATCATGTTCTGCCGACTTCTTTTCGAGAGTTGAGAACATCTTTTTATTCTCATTGAACACCACAGTGTTGGCGTCTGCATTTACCGAAGTATTGTTCATTTCCGGAGTGCTTTCAACGTTGTCGTTGGCATTATTGCCGTCATGAGCTATGGTTTGGTCAACGTTGTTATGGACGTTAGCATTCATCTCTGATCTGTTGTTTCACGTGAAAGAAATCACGTGCCCCCTCCTTATAGCGCCAAACAGTGGGAACCGAAATTCTCACTGTCTATGTTACGTGAGGTCGCAGATTCTCTGTTAGCCAAAACGGGAGATCAGTTTACGAATAGATAAGCGAAGGATAGAAAATACGTAAATATACTGCAAGGCTAAAATAAAACAAAAATCATAAGTAAAACGAATACGAGAATAAAACGAGGATTGAAACAGAAAGTGAAACGAGAGTGCGAAGTGAACGAAAATCATAAACAGAGAACGAATCATAGAATAAAAGAAATCGTGAACGAAGAGAAAATCGTAAATAAATGGAAGAACGTAAATGAAGTAGAGAAAAGAGATCTTATTCTGAATTCGTATTGAGCGTATACAACTTTGGTGTTAAGTTATGGCAGCGAGAGCTATCGGCGAGAAACTAACAGCGTAAACTCGTAAACGTAGTTGAGTCGTAGTTCGCTAACGAAAAACAAAAGTAAAACCTAATTCTCTAAGTGTTTTTGGTGACGAATTTACTTTGTCTCTCTATGAATTTTCATATGTCCTTCTCCTTCTCATACGCCTCATATATATATGTACCTTTGGGGCTAGCCCAACTTCTTTTTCCTTCCTCTATTTGAGCATATTCTTCTGCGGAAATCTTCCTTTTTCACGATCTTCGTGTTTCCTTTTATGGAGAATTTTCCTCTTTGTCTTCTGCGACGCTTGGGCGTCAAGTAACTGGACCGATTCTCGTCCGAAATTGTAAGTGGAATGTTTTCGTGGTTTGGGCCTTTCCGAGCCGTTTCGTAGCTAAGTGATTTTCATGACTTCTTTCAAGGAAATCATCCCGAGTATGATTACGCAGCGACGGTTTCGCGAAATGGTAACGTCAATCGTATAGTTTTGATACTTTTGATGCTTAAGTTAATTGTTATCATCTTACACGATTGATATGAAATCCTACAGAAAGGACGAAACGTTACGATTATTGTTGCGAAGGTTCAACGGAAGTTCCAATCGATACGAAACGAGAGATGATTAAGTAACGATTCGTAGGAGAGGATGATCGGAAAGGACGTGGTTTGGTCAACTATAGACGACAAAACATTGTCTGCGTCTAAGCGCCTACTGGTGCCTAGACTAAGCCTTGGTCTAACCGTCAATTAGCGCCTAGACTAGCTCACAGTCTAGGCGCTAACTGGCGTCTAGACCGGTTAGAAGATTATGTGTCAATTGGCGTCTAGATGTTTTCCTGAAATGATGCGGTTATTCGACACTCGTATCGTTCCAAAACTTGTACCTCGGGATCTTTCGAGAACTTTTCAGGAACCTCGGATGTCAATCATAGCATTTCCGAGTTAAGTCGTTAGAGGATAGCTAGACCTCGTTGAGCGATCGTCCAAGTTTGACTATACGCGAAGTTTCGGCGTTTGTTCAAGAAGAGACAATTTAGATGATAAGAATCCCAGGGCTTTTGGAATATCCTTACGATTCTTATTTCCGAAAGAGAGATAATGTTTCCGTAGTTCTTTTTAGGCATCTATTTTGTCGTGACCGATTTTGACCCCAACAAATGTGAAAAAAATCCAAAGTCGAAAGACGTATTTAGTGTATGGTCGTCCGATCCTAGAGCATTCTTTAGAAGATATAAGACTTTAGGTGTAACACATTCTAGCTTTTTGGCTATACTCTTCCGTACCTGTCTTATAACTTGTATGCCCCTGTTCCTTTTACTTCCACTATGATCCATCCCAGCCAGGTGCAAGCTTACCCTCGGCCTTGCCCCTGGTGTTGTCGAAGACTCCGCGTAATACCCATTCGCCTTGCTAGAACGCCTAGGTTTGTAATTTCTGGTTGTAGCTACGAGCTACTTCTTACTGGTACTTTTAATTCCTGACTCTTGCAGCTTCTCGTTTTTCGTCGAGGAGATCCAGGGACAAAACCATTAGTTTTTCGTTCTCCCTTGGAGTTAGAAGTTTTGTTCTGGTTATGGGGACACATATTTCAGCTGGTGAAACTACCTCTGATCCATAGACTAAGGCGAAGGGTGTTTCCCCTGTTGTCATCTTGATGCTGGTTCGGTATGCTCATAGAGTAGTTGGAAGCTCTTCGACCGAGTTTCCTGCGGCTTCGTCCAGCTGTTTCTTTAGTAGATTTACCACAATTTTATTTATGTATCCAGCTTTCCCGTTAGATTGCAGATGCCTTGGAGTTGCAAAGCTTAGCTTTATGCCCCAATCTTCACAAAACTTCTTGAAGTTTTTGCTTGTGAATTGTGGGCCATTGTCCGTTACAATTTCTTGAGGTATTCCAAATCGTGTTACCATGTTTCTCCAAAGGAACCTCTTGATCTGGATATCCGTGATCTTGCTTAGGGCTTCTGCCTCTACCCACTTGGAGAAATAATCCGTTACCACCACGAGATATTCCAGCAGGCCAGGAGCTTTTGGGGATTTGCCTACAACATCCATTCCCCACTTCATGAATGGCTATGGATAGTTAACGGATTTGAGGTTCTCAGGGGCTAGTTTGGATACTTGTGCATGCCTCTGGCATTTATCACAGTACTTGGCCATCTGGAGGGCATCAATGGCCATTATAGGCCAGTAGTATCCTGCCCTCTTGGCTCTAAGTACCAGGCTTTTGCCGCTGAAATGAGATCCACACTCGCCTTCATGAAGTTCTTTGAGGATTAAGTCTGACTCTTCTGGCTTTACGCATTTGATGTAAGGTCCTGAGAAGGATCTCATGTAGAGTTTTTCGTGGACCAGGCAATAGCGGGACGCTTGTATTTTGATCTTGCGGCATTCACTCCTTACGTTGGGCAGGATGTCATCTTTTAGTTAAGAAATAACTGGATTCATCCATGTTTCTTCCTCTTGGATGCTGGAGACTTGAGGCCCTTCGACATCTTCGTCGGTGGCTGGCCATTGGAGTACTAACAAAGGTATGCTAAGGGGCTCCGTGGTTTTCAAGGCAGAGGCCAAATTAGCGAGGGTGTCTGCATGCGAATTTTTCTCCCTTGGGATTCGTGTGAGTTTGCATTTTTCGAATAAGCTGATAAGCTTCTTGGCTATAGCCAGATACTTGATCATGCTGGCATCCTTTTCTTGGTAATTGCCTTGCGTTTGACTTATGATCATTTGGGAATCACTGTAAACCCAGAGGTCCTCTAAACCCAAGTCTTTTGCCAGGACGAGTCCTGTGATTAAAACTTCGTATTCACTCTCATTGATGTGGATCAAAAGTTGCATCTTTCTGCTCTCGATATCACTTCTCCTCTGGGTGAGATGAGTACTAGGCCTACTCCAACTCCTCGTATGTTGGTGGATCTGTCCACATAAAGTGTCCAGTCTTCTTCGCTTTTACATTCCTGTTGGATCCTGACTTCTTCGTCTTCTGCCCCTAGGATCATTGGTGGGGAGAATTCTGCTATGAAGTTGGCCAGGACCTGTGATTTAATTGTCGTGGCAAGGCAGAAGATCACGTCGTATTCACCTAGTTCCACTGCCTATTTGGCTAATCTTTCAGATACTTCTGGCTTGTGAAGTACCGATTTGATTGGGAAAGATATAATGACTACCACCGGGTTAGCCTGGAAGTTAGGGCGTAACTTTCTGGCTGATATGACAAAGGCGAGAGATAACTTTTCCAAGTGACTATAGCGGGTCTCGGTGTCCAGAGGGACTTGCTTACGTAGTACACCGGGCGCTACTTGCTTCCCTCTTCTCTAACCAAGATGGCACTTACGACGTGCTCTAAAAAAGCTAGGTACAGGAGCAGTGGCTCTCCATCTTGGGGTTTTGAGAGAAGAGGTGGTGTTGTGAGATACTCTTTGAGCTTGATTAGGGCATCTTCGGCCTCTTGGTTTCACATGAATTTCTCTGTGAATTTAAGGGTTTCAAAGAACGCATGCGACTTGTCGTATAGCCTGGATATTAATCTGCTCAGGGCTGCCATTCTTCCGATAAGCTTTTGGATGTCTCTTGGAGTCTTAGGTAAAGGGATTGCTTGAATCGCCCTGATTTGCTTCAATTCCTCTATGTAATTATGTACCCCAAAAATTTACCAGAGCTCACTCCGAATGAACACTTTGAGGGATTGAGCTTCATATTATACTTCCTCAAGGTGGAGAAAGCTTGTTGCATGTGGGCTATATGGTCTTTCGCTTCTAAGGACTTGACCAGCATCTCGTCTATATAGAATTCCATAGTCTGGCCAATTTGGTATGCAAACATCATATTGACTAGCCTCTGATAGGTAGATCTCGCATTCTTCAATCCAAAAGGCATCACCTTGTAGCAATAGATCCCACGAGAAGTCATGGAGGAAGTCTTTTCTTGGTCTTCTGGATGCATTAGTATTTGGTTGTACCCGGAGAAGTCGTCCATGAAGCTCATCAATTGATGTCCAACTGTGGCATCCACTAATTTGTCTATATGGGGCAAAGCGAAAGGATCCTTAGGGCAAGACTTGTTTAGATCCATGAAATCTACGCAATCCCTTCACTTACCATTTTTCTTTCGGACTAGACGACGTCTGCTTGCCAATCTGGGTAGTGGAATTCCTTAATGAACCCAACTGTAAGGAGCTTTTTGACTTCATCATTGATGATTACGTCTTGTTCTGGTGCGAACTTTCTCCTTTTTTGCTTGACTGCCGGGTATTTAGGGTCCACTTACAGTTTATGCACTATGACTTCTGGGTCTATCCCTGGCATGTCCACGTGAGACCATGCGAAGCAATCGGCGTTGGACCTTAGAAAGTCTATCAGCCTCTGGCATATGCCTTCTTGCAATCTTGCCCCTATTTTGAGGTTCTTGACTGGTTCTTCGGGTACCAGAGGTACGTTGTCCGCTGTTCCACTTCCGGCTCCTCGGTGTGCAGTGCGGGAAGCGGTTTATGTAATTACTATAGGGGGGCTGTCTTTCCCCTTAAAGTACTTTGTTAGCACGATCGAGCGTTCCCCTGGTCACCCTTGATCTCCTTGATTCCCCATGGAGTTGGGAATTTGAGTACTTGGTGCAGAGTTGACGACACGACTTTCATCTCATGTATCCAGGGTCTGCCCATGTTCATATTGTAGGCAGAGGGACATTCTATTATGGAGAACTTGGTGGAAAAGGTGATACCTCCAGCACAGATAGAAAGCACTATTTCTCCAATGGTTTGTTTGACTTCTCCGCTGAAGCCCACCAGCGGTGTAGTCGTCCTGGTTAAGGCTTCTTGGGTTAGACCCAAGTCTGTGTATGCTCCAAAGAAAAGTACATTCGTGGAACTTCCATTATCGATAAGTACTCTCTTCACCACACAATTTGCCACCGATAATGAGACGACCAGAGCGTCATGATGTGGAGTTAGGACTCTATCTTGCTCTTCTGTCATGAAGCTTATAGCTTCCTGAGTGGCGTGGTTGTTCTTCGTAGATCTGGTACTCTTCTTTGCGGCAGCATGCGTTATGCCACTTACCTCTGATCCTCTGGATATGACATTGATCACCCTATCATGCCTTGGGGAATCGGGTGCTTGACGGCCTGTTAGGGCACCTTCTTCCTGACTGTTTAGCATCTCCTTCGTTTTGCTAGAGAGGAATTCTCGTAGGTGCCCCTTCTTGAGCAGCTCATTGACTTCTATTATTAAGAATATACAATCCTCTGTTCTATGACCGTGGTCGTTGTGGAAGTCACACTATTTGTTAGGATTCCGGCGATGGTCAAACGATCTCATCTAGGCCTGAGCATTTTGGGTCGGGTAACCCGACCCGCCCTATACCCGACCCGAATTAGCGGGTAAGGGTCGGGTAAGGGTCGGGTAAGGGTCGGGTAAGGGTAATAGCAATTACTCGAACGGGTCGATCATTTTTTTTTAAACGGGTAAGGGTAGGGTAAAGGTCGTAAGGGTAATTATATGGGTATCCATATTACCAGTTTTCATAACTAAAAGTTAAAATTTATTTATAATTTAGTAGAATTAATAATATTTATCCTAATAAGGTTAACATTTTCTTATCAAAATAAAATGTGAAGTTTAAAACAATTAAAAACCGACATATAGATTATTGAATAATATTTTTATGTTTAGTGTAATTTAATTATCAATTTAACAAGTTTTTTCTAAGAGATACTATTCTAATAAACATTATAAATTTAATATATTATTTTAACAATTCAATAACAACAATTACCGAGTTATTTTTGATATAAGACGAGTTTGGGTTTTAAACGGGTATTGATTTTAGCTACTCGACCCGACCCTTACCCGACCCATACCCGTCACTACCCGACCCTTATTTTTACGGGTACGCTTTGGGTAGTGATTTGGGATACCCATAATACTTGAACCCGATCCTTACCCGCCATTACCCAAACCCGTTACCCATAATGCCCAGGCCTAATCTCATCTTCTGGGGCCATTTAACTTGATCTCCCATCTCCTTTCAAAACTCCTACCAGCTCCACACTTGATATTGACGAGTTGGATATATCTGGCCAGATATTTGCTGGCGGGAATCTGTTTCCGTTTGGCTTGCCCAGAGGCTTGTGTCCTTTGGCTCCCTTCGTTCCGTCTTCTCCGGTAGGTCTTTGGTAGGGCTTATCGTCTCTAACCATCTTCTCGGTCCTCATGACTCGAGATTCTTGCCTAACAAGAAAGTCTTCTTTCCACTTGATATACGCCTGGGGCGGGAAAGCACATCTTCCATCGTTCTGCATTAATATTTAGTCAGTTCCTTTTACAGGTCGCCATCATGAAGGAGCCCTCTTTTAAAGGTAGAAATCGCGGTGGCGACAATGGAATTTGGGATTGCGACCTTCTGGTTACTGAAACGATGAAGATAACTCTAGAGTGGTTCTGCCTTACGCTATCTGATCTCATAAAGGTCATCAGGATACTTGGGAGGTACCCTGCTGCTAGCAAATTATTCTACAAATAGATCAGTTAGATGTGCAAAGGATCCTATTGTTCCAGTTAGAATCGATATGAACCATTGCAAAGCGGCCCCTGTTAAGCTGGGAACCAAATCCCTTACACATGGTAGCTTCTCTGTCCTCCTTTTGGATCATAATAGTGAGCATCTTTTGCTTGTACTCTGCGATGTGATTATCCAGGTCGGAAGTCCCGTCGTACAGCTTGATGAACGGGAATGTGAACTTCTTTGGCATGTCAATGAGTGCAATCTCATCTGAGAAGGGAGTGTCCGCATAAGCGCTTAGGGCACTCTTCCTCAGAGGAGGTGCAAATCCTGGAAGTCGTTCTATCACCGATTGCAGCACCCCAAACTTGCTGGAAAACATCTGTTTCAGTCGTCTGGCCTCGTCACAGAGTGGGGCGAGACTTGCGGCTTGCGGATCTTCCACGTCTGTAGGATATTCCTGCCCTTGAACCAGATTTTGGTTCTCCTAAGCTCCCGTTGCTGCTGGAATTCCTCTATCTCTAGAGTTGTTGGTGGCAGGAGTTTCTAGAGTTTGCATCCGGGGCACGTGTGTGACACCCCCGATCATCGCTGACCGGAAGTGGCACGGTTGATGTTCTTAGATGGCCGGTCCAAGGTTCCTAGAACAAATCTAGGTTTCTTAAACTAGCTGTCCGAGAACACCAACGATCCTATTAGAGATCTACTAATAGTTGGTTCGTCTGGATAAGACTAATATCATTTGGAACTCGTCATTTTATAAACAATCTTTATACATTATATACCTAATAAGTTTTAACAGTTTACAAAGAGTAATATTTCGTCCTAGAGTCTATTGCCCAACAACGTATTACTTATATGCATCAAAAGACTCGTTGCAAGGATAACAAAAACTAACGCTGGCTCAGTCGTCCCTTTGCGCCCAAAAGAAAAGAAGTCTCCCCCGTTCTAGTGGTTACCTGCACGCACAAGAGAGTTGTGAGTAACAAAGTTACTCAGAGAGCCTTGAAACCCAACCCACTACTCATGTAATCCTATCCCCAATACGATACGTTAAAACACCCTAGTCCAGATTAGGTCAAAGTCAACTAATTTGCCGTACAACAATCAAACAAGAACATTTACGGCAAACTAACTAACCTTAACCAAACGTCCTGACCGAAGATGATATATAAAAGAAACATGCAAGTATAATCATACAAGTATCAACAAACAAATATACTTATAATACTTATCCCGGGAAATCTATAAACCCATCGCTTCCATATTACCCGGATCCACCTCAAATAAATATATATATATATATAAGTAATCTCGTAGCCACAAAGGCTAAACGAGCCTAATAAGTTAGTATAGTATAATATAATATATACACCACCGCTAGAAGCCATGAGATATGGAACTTCCAGCACTGCGTTGTTACGCAGTACACGGCCATGGTAGCAAACCAGTCCCTCCGTGTCTTTTTGTACTTGATCCGTCCACGCGCCAATACGCAATACCAAGCCACGGACGTGGGTAATCATGGACATCAATGACTTAAGTAACTCATTAATAATATTTAACTTCGAGCTTTACCTCTTTTATACTTAGCCTTAATAATTCCATTTGGTTTGTTTTGAACCTCAGGTAAATATTTCGTACGTTTTCCAAAGCTTTCTCAACATTTGGATGTGTTCATATTCTGTTCGAATTAAGGTAACGACCGAACATAACAAGGAACAACCAAACAGACTTAATAAAATAGATAACTCAAGGCCATAATAACCAACAATGAAAATACGTAAGTAACTTATGGTTCAGCTCATGCGGACATGAGAAAAACGACTACCGATACTCATCTTAGAATTTTGACAAGGTTTTAACTAAGGAAAATAGGGACCAAACGTAGCCGAACTTAGCAACATGCGGAAAAATCTAGGTTTAAAACAGTCCGGAAACAAACCATCATAATCTGGAACGAACAGTTGGGGAAAACACAGTCCAGAAACAAATGTTCGGGAAAAACAGTCAGGAAACGAACAACTTACCGATAACTTGACTGCTGGTTGGGAATGATTAAACTGATCCGACAAGATTTGTTAACCGAACGAACCTAAACAAAATGAAACCGAACATCATAACCCGATTCAATACATGGCTTAGGGTAAACAAAAAATCCGACAGTGAAAACCCATATTGGGCACTCCCGAAAGCTCAAGAAATAACTTACCGAGAGAATTATTTGTCCTAAGGGCAGCAACATACTTATCCGATAAAGTTTCCCCCGGAACAAACCTGAGCAGCATAGAGCCGAACACTATGAACCGAATACTATGAACCGACTCAGTTTAGATATAAGGGTATCCGATCAATCCGACAGAGAAAATACCCTTACCAATCACAACCAAAAGCTTATGGGTCCCCAACGAGTCGTAACAACTCTCTGACCAGTTCTCAGCAAGTTTTCCAAAAGGGTCTGGGTTAGACTCACGGGTAATCCAGACAGTTGGACAGAGTTCTGCCATGGTCGGATAATACTTTTCATGGTCGGATCAAGTTTTTCCTTGGGGAAATTTTTCACCATCAAGAGATTTTGGTCCAGGGATGCTTCATGGGGTTATATATGGTCGGATGCTAGTAGGAATAGGATTTTCCCCGAGTAAAACCTTGTTGTCCCTATGCATAAGCTGTCGACCGACTGCTACACTAGGGACAGAATGCGTTGCTCTGCTGCCGACAGCTGGCGACCTGCTTCATCATGTTCAGCCAGCCAGTCAGGCAGCTAGGTCACCCAAGGACGCAAGCAGTTGCATCACCTGCTTCCGAACAGCCTGCTGCATCAGCTGCTTTCGAACAGTCCAATCGTCTTGAACGATCCGAACAGCGATTGATCGCATCTGAACGTGCTGATTACACACCGAACAGTCGAGAAAAATATTTCTCCGAGGAAAACTTAATTTTCTCCGGGGAAAATTCTCATCATATATTCCCGATGCCATTTTACCACCATTGGCTCAATAATAATTTTCCCTAATAATTTTCTGCTTGTCTAAGGCATTTTATGTCGAACCGTCGGCATTTTCAATCAGCTAAATTTCCTAAGGAATCCTTTTGTGCCGCCACTTCTTCCTGCATCCAACTTTTAAAAATTTTGGACTTTCCTCAAGCGGCTCAGCTACCACTCGGCTTTCTGCTTCACACTATCCAGCCAACTCGACAAATTGCTATCCTATAGCGAGGGTTATTACAACGTGGACCCTAAACCTCTGATCCGTGGCTTGATTAGCTGTCAGGGCTGAGTTTGCTTCTCTGAGGGTCTCATTCTCTAGCTCCAGTCGTTGTAGGTGTTGTGCGTTCTCCTGAAGCGTTTTGGTGTAAGTTTCCATCTGCTGCCCAATGTTTGCAACTCCACGGTCGGGCATCAGCTCCAATTGAGGCTTGATCTCTTCGAAGTTGTTCCATCTCGCCTAGTCTCTTTTGCAAGGTTTCTAGTTGAGATCGCATCTCCTCATGAGTAATTTTTGTTCGCTCAGGTGTGATTTTTGTTGATTCATGAATGTCTCCAACCATCGTCATGTAGTAATTTCAGAAAGCTTCCCCTCCTTCTAGCATCAACTGTTAAGGGTGATTTTGGTCATTCTTTGTAAGCACTACGGAAGCTGGAGGTCAACGAATATCATATGTATGAGTATGGGTTGAAAGGTGTGTTCTAAGCTTCAAAGATCAACAATGGTGAAAAGATCTAATTATATTGACCACACTTAACCCTGAAGCTTTACATTTATACAAGGGGTTCTTGATTATCCTCATAGGAATCATAATTATCATGATTATCTACAAAATATCTATAATTATCTATAAGTTAAATTATAAGGTAAATGTAAGTCGATGATCGGCTAGCTTCCGACTTTTGGCTATGCCATGTCCTCTGGCTTCTTGCTTCTGGGCATTCGTGTTTTTGCGATAGAACTTTCATCTCTTCTTCGATGATGATGAAGTCTGTTTCCTTATGAAACACGTCTTGAATCGTGCGCAGTTTTTCGAGAGTTATCCACTCTTTGAATTTCGACTTATACCATAGGGTTTTCTGAGTGCGTCTACCGCTACCTTGTCACTGATTCCGGTAACTCTCGACATTACCATCTTGAACTGTTTCATGAACTCTCGAAGAGATTCGTCCTCTCTTTGAGATAAGCTCCATTAATCGACGTCAGAGGTTTCTCTTTCCATAACTATGGAATACTTTCTGAGAAAATCCATGGAGAGTTGTCGTAAACTTCTGATGGAGATCATGTTTAGACGGGAGAACCATTCAAATACTGCTCCTTCGAGATGTTCGACGAAAAGGTGGTAGAAGCCAGCGTCCTTTTCATTTTACTTGATTATGGATCTCGCCATCATGATCTGTAAAGCTTGCAGGTGAGATTTCGGATCGGTGGTTCCATCGTACATTGGGACTTTTACTTTCCCTGGATCTGAGACCTTGGTGATGGTTATACGGGTAGTGAATGGAGATTTTCGAGGCTCTTCGAGGAGTCTGTCTATCTCTAGCATGGCACTGGTTACATGGTGGATTTGAGATTTCACCGCTTTGACCTCTGTCGCTGTTTTCATGATGTAGTCACGGAGATCGCGAATCTCGTCGAAGTAATCGTTATAAGTTTTTCGAGATGATCGACGTTTATTGCGACTGACTATGGATTGCTCCCCAGCCTGTTTCTCCTGCTTTACCCAAAAGCATTTTCTTCTTCCTTCATCATGGGTTCATCGAGCCGAGAATTTTGTCGTGTTGCACGACTCTTAACCCTTCTTGGGTGTACGTCAGCGTCTTCATCCGTGGAATCAGATTGATCACTAGAGTCTAAGTTGATTTGACCGGTTTTGTTTTCCTCCGTTTTCTTTTCAAAAATCTGAAGGTCATTCGCGTTGTTCCATGTTTCGATACGAGTGATTTCGTCGTGACTTTGTTATGACAGTTTTTCCTGCGTGTTTCGGGATCTGTCGAGCGGAGTTGCGAAATCGAGTCTTCTTTCACGGAGTCGTATCTCCATGCGAAAGGATGGTTTTAGTGTTCGCTGTTAGGGTTTCGACCTGTTTATTGAGAGAGCTAGTTAGTTTGTCTTGTTCAGTCGACTTCTTTTTGAGAGTCGAGAACATTTTTTGATCTAATCGAACGCCGCGGTGTTTGAGTTAGCGTTAATCGCAGTGATGTTCGTTGTCTGAGTATTAGCAACGTTGTCGCAGGCGTTGTTGCCATCGCGAGCTGGTCGAATGTTTTGATCGTCTGCGTTCATGTATGATCTAGTGTTTTGTGGCTGCGAGTTAGATAGATCCGTACCCTGAGCGAATAGGTCCCCTCTTTCTAGCGCCAAACTGTGGGAACCGAAATTCGCACTGTAGATTTCCGTAATCGAAGGAAAGCCAGGAAACCCTAACTTTCCTTGAGGTCCCAAATTTCTGTTAAACTAAGAGTGATATATCAGACTATGAAACAAATAGACAATGATTTAAACATAAAAATGAAAATCGTAAACAGATAAAGAGTAAAAGTAAAACGAGAATCGAAACAGAATAGAACAATCGAGATCTTATTCTGAATTCGTGTTTGAGCGTTACAACAGGTGATAAGTCGTTGCCACAAGAGCTGTCGGTGAGTATCCTAGTTCTAACAGCATAAACTTGTAAACCTAGTTAAGTCACAGCTCGCTAATAAAAATGATGAAACCCTAATTTCTCTGACTGTTTGGTGGTGACGAAAATTTTGTGTCTCTCATCCTTCTCCTTCTCCTTCGCCTCCTTTATATACACCTTCGTAGGCTAGAATAGTTTCCTTTCTTCGCCCTTGATTCAAATATATCCTTCTGCAGAAATATTGCTTTTGCGATTCGCGTATATCCTTTTAGGAGATTCTTCCTTATCTTCTCGATTTTCCATATTTATCTTTAAACTTGACTTTATCGTGTTTTCCTTTTATCTTTTGGGAATTTGGGTGAATCATTGTCGGGCCAATTCTCGTCTAGAATCGTAAGTGGACTGTATCGTGGTTTGGGCCCTTTCGGGCTGTTTCACGGCTAAGTGACTTTAACTATTTCTTTCAGAGAAATCGTCCTTCGTACGATTACACAATGATGGTTTTGCAAAACGATAAGACCAATCATATGGTTAACGTATTTTCGGTGTTTGAGTTAACCGTTATCATTTTATACAATCGATATGAAGTTTCATGGAAAGAACAAGAATTTAGATTTCTATCGCGAAGGTTTAATGGAAACTCCAATCGAGACGAAACGAGAGATGATCAAATGACGATTCGAAGGAGAGGATGATCAGAAAGAACGTGGTTTAGTTAACACTGGGCAACTAAATATTGTCCTTGTCAAGTCGTTAGTGGGCGGCTAGACTTTACTCGTGTTTTTCCGAAGCGATGCGGTTATTCGATGTTCGCGGTGATTTCTCGTTGCTCTAAAACTCTTCCATCGAGATCTTTCGGGAGCTATTCAGGAATCTCGGACGTCGATTTTTGTATTCTCGCATTTAGTTGCTCATTAGTGGCTAGACTTTGCTGAGTGATCGTCCATGGTTGACTAGACGCGAGGTTTCAGTGTTTGGTTGAGAAGAGACGATCTAGATGACAAGAGAGTCGGAATTAAGAATTCCCTTACAATTTTCGTTCTTAAAAGAGAGAGAATATTTCCATGGTGATTTTTAGGCATTGATTTCGTCGTGACCGTTTGTTACGACTATTTCGAGTAAGTTCCATTAGAGATGCAATTTCAAAAGTTCCATTAGAAATCAACGTCCAAAATTGACACCAACATAGGTTATTAATAACCAAGGACAATGCGAAAGAACTCCTATCGTTGGAAAAACCCATACAATGCAGACTAGTTCCTAACTATGGTCCATCCAATGTAGACGAGCTCCTAAAAGCCATGGTTGAAAGATCATGATAAAATTTGGGCGAGTTTCTAATGATGGTAGATGCAAACGCATAAAACTATGAGTTTTTTAAGTTGTTGGAACATGTGCACCCTTGTCCATTTTAGCATGCAGCTCATACAAAATCTTAAAATCGGTCGGTCACAATAAAGGTAGCAAAAACCAGATACATAGTGTCACGAGGCTACGTGCCTAGGGACTATATGTCCAAACAGGCAAGTGCACACAGAGGCCTAATGCCCACCGAGTTTATGGAACTCACCGAGGCTACGTACCCAGGGACTATATGTCCAAACAGGCAGGTGTGCCTAGAGGCTTAGTGCCCAGCGAGTTTAAGAAACTCACCAAGGCTACGTGCCAAGAGACTATGAGTCCACTTAAGGCCGTGTGCCCACTTAAGGCCTTGTGCCTACAAACCATTGGTCCACCTGGCCTGATGTGTATATATTTGCATGCATATTTTGATGCATTTTTCCTTAGTTTCATCCACATTTAGGTTGTAAATAATGCATATAAGTCTTAGAATCCATAAGTTTAAGTTTGAAGTCTAATTTAGGTTTATCTTTGCATTTGCATCCATTTTTCTGTATTTGTAGGTGCAATTTTGGAGTGGATTCATGGAGGCTCTAGAGATGGATTCAAGGTGGATTTGGCCAAGGATTCAAGTAAAAGAGGAGCCAAGTACAAGAGGAAAAGAGGAGTATATGCAAATAAGACGTCATTCTGACGGCAATTGAAAATGCAAGAAGAAGGAGCTGCCCAAATCAACCAGCCATCGACCTAGTGGTCGATGGTGGCTAGCATTCGGCCGATGGTGGCTAGCATTCAGAAGCTGTTGCCTTATGTAAGCCACCATCAGCCTCCCAGGTCGATGGTGAGCTGCATTTGCTCAATGGCAGCCTACTTTGACGCGATTTATGTGTTTTAGGGCTTCCACTTGTTCCCTCATTAGTATAAATATCCCTCTTAAGCCACCAAGAACATTTGTGCTACCTAACCTTGTATTTTTAGATTTGTTCTAAGTGATTTAAAGGTTTGTAAACACTTCTCATATGTTGGATCTCTTTCATTTATTTATGCATCTTGTCTCTCTTTAATCATTGTTCTTTACTTATTTTTCATTTGTTCTTCATCAAAGTTTCTTCATTTCTAACAAAGTTAGGATTTTTCTTGGATCTCTTTGTGTTTGTTTGCTTCATCTCATCTCTTCTCACTCTTCTCATATTCTTCTCAGTTAAAGCATGGACTTTCAAGAAGTTTGTGATACTTCTTGGTTCTCCATGGGCCTTAGTGAGTAGAACACATTGGATCTTGGATTGATAGGTTAGGGAATGATTAGGTGGTTAGATAATGATGTCTAAGGATATAATGAACTTAGATTTTTATGGTTTAAGTGTTCTTAATGTTAGATCTAGGATAAAAACTAGATCTTGATATGTATGCATTTCTCGCCCGAGAGGTGTTCGATGAAATGTCTAAGAGAACCTAAAACATGCTAAACTTAGCTTAGCCAATGAGAATTGATTGCTAGGGAGTTTAATGACCGAATGGACTTATTCTTAATGATTCCTAATTGATTTATCAGTTGCAATAAAGCGAGAGTGTGAGTGAATGTAATCAATATGGAAATCGCCTATTGTCATGAGAGTGAGTTAGCCTAATGATGATTCCTTGGTTGTGAGACTTTTTTGTTTGCGTGACTCCTTCTTTGTTAGTTAGACACTTGGTTACCCCTTTCAAATTGCCAATCTGAGTTCCACTTCTCCATCTTGAATCTTGTATTGTTTGTCTTGGTTTCACAAATTAGCTATTTGCTTCAACCTTGTGCTTGCTTGCTTGGTTCATTCGTTATATTTGTGTTAGTGTGTTTAGGTTATCTTTGCATCTTGTTTAGTATCTTTGTGCCGCCACTTCTCTCTTGTTATTTGCTTAGCTTAGGAAGTATTGTGTATTTCTAGTGCTTGTATCTCTAGTTCTCTGTGGGTTGACCCTTAAATAATACAATCGAAATAGCCATGCGGTTAGTGAGGATTATTGGTGATTAAGGTTTATAAATTTAAAACTTGAAATTGAGTTAATCACTAGCGAAACCTAGCCTCCATCAAGTTTTTGGTGTTGTTGACGGGGAACTAAGTAGATTCTCATTAGGATTTAACTTTTTCCTTAGACTAAGATTTCTTTCTTATGTTTTGTTTTATTTTGTTTGGCTACTAACTTTCTTTTGAGTGTTTGTTTCTTTTGCGAGGTACAACACGAGAAAGAAAGAAGAAGCCTTTCAACATGAATTCAATCTTGAAGGCTATGTTGGAAGAATAAGAAAGAGAGGTAGCTTCAAACCCCCTAGCTACCATCGAGTTTATTAGCCATCCACCTCAAGGGAGTATCAACCACTTGGGTATTATGCTCCAAGGAATCCACACGGTAATGGTGAGAGGTACCATTCTATAAATGAATCATATAATGTTCAAGAACCTCATTCTTCCCCAGCCTCAAAAGAAGAAGAGATGTACAACTTGCTTAAGGCTTTTGCACAATCACAAAAAGAGTTCAAGAATGAGATGAATAAAGGATTTGATAGGATGGCCAACACTAATGATGCTTTTACCAAGGATATTTGCTCAAAGATGGATGAGATCAAAATACATGTGATTTCAATCAACAACATGCTTGCACAAGGGGTTGAAGATAAATAAGAAGAAGACATTCCTCACTACAAAACTTAGACAACTGGAGCTTTCTCCATCAATGTTGAAGCAGATGTTGAAGAGGAATCGCAAACAAATGATGCATCCTTAGTTGAAGCCGAATGCACTACAAGGGAATTTGAGTCACCACATGAACACGAGATCTATGGAAAGCTTGTGTTGGGATTTGAATCGGAAGATATCAAGGGTGATTCATCCCATTGTGTAGAAGAAGAAGGTTGCTCATTTGGAAGGCAACTTGAGGACCCTTGTAAAGAAGCCTTTGTCGTTGAAAGAAAAAAGAAGAAAGAGGAGGATTTCACCAATGGAAATGATCTCTTAATCAAGGAAGAAGCAACACTAAAAGTGTAATCAAGAAGGAGAAGATGTCATCAACAAATGTGATATGCTCTTTGGATACATAAGCGAAGAGCTTTTAGAAGAAAAGATTGAGATGGAAGTGCAACCTAAAGAAGGCCTTATTAGTCTTTGCAATATCTTGGATATCATTCCTCAAGAGCTTGGTGGATGGTTTGCACAAGAGGAAAAGAAGAAAGAAGAATGGAACCTTCGAACCAAAGAAGAGACATGTGTAATTTCTCCTTTGCTAAAAGAGAAGTCAAAGAAGAAGACTCTTTGGAGAATGTGTTGGTAACCGAAATTAGAAAGGAAAAAGAGATGATTTCAATTGATGATGATGCAACCTCAAGCAAAGAAGAAGTTACACGAATTGATATTCAAAAAGAAGAAGAGAGCATCAATAAATTTGAAGAACTCTTCGGATATCCTAGTGTGGAAGTTATGAATTCAAAGTTTGAGGATGATGAACAAAAAGAATGGAGTCTCTCAACCCAAGAAGAACCACATGTGATCTCCATTTCCAAGAAGGAAATTAATAAGGAAGAGTCCAAGGAGAAACAACAAGAAAGCATTGAGGAACCTCAACAAAGGTTTCAAAAAGAAGAGTCTCCTATGGATGAGCCTTTTGAAATTGACTTTGGCTTGATCTCCACCAAAGAAATGAGCATAGGTGATCCAAGAAGGATTCCTTTTAAGGAAATAAGGATGAAGACATTCAAGGGGTGGTTCTATGATGAATATGAGTTGGGTGATACAAGGCTTCATCAATTGAACCTAAAGAGAAAGTCAAGCTAAGGGACTTAAAACAAAATGCATTTGGGAGACAATCCCATGAATATCCTTTATATTATGCTTTAAGTTAATTTTTTTTATTATGCTTGTGTCTTGACTGGCTTGAGAATGTTTTTAGGGAAGTTAGAATCTTGTATCTCATTGAGTTGAGCTTGTTGATTTAAGATGCTTGCTAAGTCCAATTTGCTAATGATGATTTAAATTTGATTTAGACATTTGATTACGGATGCCTAAGAGTGGTTTTTATGCATGAATTTGTTTTGTGTGGTCTTATATTAGCATGGGATTGGTGCATTTGATCTTAGTTTCGTTATAAATGGCTAGTTTCTAAGTTACTTGTTTGAATCCAAGAATAATTTGAAATAGACATAACTGATATATTGTGTTTTTATCGGTTTTTATTACGGTTTTAACTTAGAGATTATAGTTTTTATTATGTACATTTGTCGTTTTTGGAGTTTTCTTTTGTTCTTTTCAAGTTTCTTAGACTTTTGGGTGCATTTGAGGGAAATGAGAAGTTTCTACATGATTCTGGAGATTTTTGATGAAGATTTGAAGAAGGAATCAACACAGGAGAACATGATCGCTCGATTAGTGTTGTGATTGATCAATCAGAAAAGCGATCGACCGATCAGTACTGATCGATCGATCAGTCAATTGCGGAAGATGATGATCGATTGGTCAGATGTCCGATTTAAGATCTGAAATTTTCTTTTTGTCTGAATTATTTCCTTTTGTGCCAAAAATAAGAGAAAACCTTTTGTTATTAACTTGGGACGAAAATTAGGTCATTATTATGCTATTCTGAGAGTTTGAGAGCAATTTTTGGAGATTTGTAATCCTTAGAAGAAGAATCAACTTCTGTACTTCTATTTGGGGAAGATTTATGTTGGTGTTAAAAACAGCCATCTCGAAATCAACGTCCAAGATCGCATCTCTAATCGGAAACACAACCAACGTCTAGACTCACTGCAGTCTGGACTTAATGTCTTCTAGACCTACTGTCGTCTAGACTTTTCTTCGTCTTGATTTGCCGTCATCTAGACTTAACATCGTCTTGACTCGACGTCATCTAGACTCATCGTCTAGCCTTAATGTCGTCTAGACTTAACGTCGTCTTGACTCAACGTCATCTAGACTAGTCGTCGTTTAGACTTAACGTCGTCTAGACTTACCTTCGTCTTGATTCATTGTCGTCTAGACTTAACATGGTCTAGACTTGCCGTCATCCAGACTACAAGCCAATTGGCACCAAGACTGTAAACCAATTGGCGCCTAGACGATCATTCAATGAAGTTTTGCCATCCACGAGCAACTAAATACGGGAATGCTAAAGTTACGTCCGAGGATCTTGAATAGCTCCCGAAAGATCCCAAGATACGAGTTTCGGAATGATACGAAACCACCGCAAACATCAAATAACCGCATCATTTCGGAGGAACTTCTAGGCACCGATTGACGCCTAAGACCGAAGCACGGTCTTAGCGCCAACTGGCTCCAAGACCAGTCTTGGAGCCAGTTGGTACTGAGATGCGAATAACGTTTGGTCATTATCCGTTGACTAAACCACGTCCTTTCTGATCATTGTCTCCTTCAAATCGCCATTTGATCATCTTTGTTTCATCTCGATTGGAGTTCCCGTCAAACCGTCGTAATGATAATCGTAAGGATTTGTCTTTTCCGTAGGATTTCGTATCAATCGTATAAAACAATGACAGTTAACTTAAGCACCAGAAGACTCTAAACTATACAATTGGTCTTACCGTTCCACAAAACTATCACCGCGTGGTCATACGAAGAATGGTTTCTACGAAAGAAATCGTAAAAGTTGCTTAGCCGCGAAACGGCCCGAAAGGACCCAAACTGCGATAATAGTCCACTTACTATTTCAGACGAGAATCGGCCCATTTACAATGGTGGTTTAATCAAGTTTCATAATAAAGTCAAGTATCGAGAAGATAAGGAAGAATCTCGGAAAAGGATATATGCGAATCAAGGAAAATGAATATTTCCACGAAAAGATATGCACGAATCGAGGACGAAAAAGGAACCGAACCTAGCCCACAAAGATCTATATAAAGGATGCGAAGGAGAAGAGAAGGGAGGACTTTTCATCACCGCAATTATACTTAGAAAACTAAGGTTCTTACATCTATTTTGTTAGCGAGCTACGTCTCAACTAGGTAACTAGTTTACACTGTAGTTCTAAGGTTCTCGCTGACAGTTCGTGGCCACAACTTAACACCAGTTGTACACGCTCCGATCACGAATCTAAATAAGATCCCTTTTACTTTCTTTGTTGTCTGTGTTTGACGATTTGTTCTTCGTTTACGCTTTCGGTTACTTTTGATTTGCTTTCTGTATCTGTTCACGAATCCTGTTACTTATTATCGTTATTTGCATCTCGTTTCGCAATCTGTTTTGTATTATGTTATTCATCTTGTTTCGTCTTAGTTTGGTCATACGAATCTTGTTAACCTTAATCTTGCAGTCCGTTTCTCGTATTCATTTTACTCACGCTTTTTGTCTTATTTTGTGTCGCAGTTTAGTTTCGTATTCTTTACCATTAACTTTCGCATTCATCGTCTGATCTTATCGCTTTTTGGCTAACAGAGAACCGTGAACCACATAACATTGACAGTGATAATTTTGGTTCCCACATTTTGGTGCTAGAAGGAGGGGGCACGCGATTTCTTTCACGGCGAACAACAGATAACACATGAACACCGACGAACAGAATAACCAACCAGCTCGTGAAGGCGACAATGCCAGTGACACCGCTGAAACCACTCTGACGGCGAACATCACTGCGGTTAACGCTGACCCAAACACTGCGGCGTTCAAGGAGATCAAAAATATGTTCTCGGCTCTCGAAAAGAAGTCGGCAGAACGTGACCAACTCACAAACTCCCTCGCAAAATAGGTCGAGGACTTAACCGCGATAACCAAAAACATCCTTCTGCATGGAGTGACCAGACTCCGCAGAAGAAGACTCAACTTCACGACTCCGTATGGAATAGTCCTGAATGCGCATGACAAACCATCAGAACAGAATCCTAATGAAGTTACGCCTGTCGCAACGGGAATTGGCGCGAACTACCTCCCAACTCTTGAACAAGAGACGAGGGAACCTGGGGCCACGCGAATTGACATGGACCTCAATGACCACTCTGATCCTACGGATGAGGATGCTGACGTACACCGTAGAAGGGTTAAAGGTCACAGAACTCGCCGAAATTCTTGGCTCGATGAACCCATGACGGAGGAAGAAGAGAACATTCTCTGGGTTGAGCAACAAGAGCAGGCTGAAGAGTAGGCCAGAGTCGGTAATAGAACGCACAGACCTTCTCGCAAGATAGCCAGTCCCGATTTCGACGATCTACGCGGTTACATTAGAAAAACTATGGCAGAAGTCAAAGCTGTAAAGTCGCAGATTCATCACGCTACCAGCACTGCACTGGAGATCGATCGACTCCTCGACAAGGCTCGGAAAACTCTGTTCACTGCTCGCATAACAAACGCAAAGATCTCAGATCCTGGGAATGTAAAAATCCCGACATACGACTGGACCACCGACCCGAAAGCTTACCTACAGAGTTTCCAGGTCGCGATGGCGAGATCAAAACCCAAGGAGGGCAAAAAGGACATTGGTTTCTGCCACCTTTTCATCGAGCATCTCCAGGGAGCAGCCCTCGAGTGGTTCTCCTGTCTGAGGTGAAACTCCAACGGAAGTTTTCGCCAGCTCTCTGCAGAGTTTCTCAAGCAATACTCCATGTTTATGGATCGGGAAACTTCTGACGTCAATCTATGAAGCCTGTCTCAACGCGAGGATGAATCTCTTTAAGATTTTAAGACCATGTTCAAATTAGTGATGTTGAGAGTCAGCGGGATCAGCGACAGGGTCGTAGTAGGTGCTCTCTGCACAACGCTCTGGTACAAGTCCAAGTTCAGAAAATAGATTTCTCTCGAAAAAACATGAACGATCCAGAATACGCTTCACAAAGCAACGTATTTCATAATCATCGAAGAATAGATGAAAGTCCTTCGCAGAAGCATAAGCCGCCGAAGGCGTCCTTGAAAGACTCTGTCCCATAACAGAAAGCGAAGAAGAAAACTCCCCGAAACGACAAGTATGTCCACCACGTGGGAGAAGACCTCCGAGGTGGGCACAACTATGCCGTTAAATCCCGATCTGAACAGGGGAGAACTTCGAGGAATACCTAAACACGGAACACGTCTTACGACGAGAACACTTTCTACGAATTCCATCAGACAAAAGGTCACTCCACTACGAACTGCAAAGTCCTCGGAGTGAGACTTGCGGTAAAATTACTCGCAGGAGAACTCTCGGACGTGACCAGCGTCAAAGACCTGATACGCAATGCAGACTGTCAACCCCGAAGCCGACGAAGCACTCCCACGTGACGTCGCTCAGACAGACACAAAACACAGCAGGAAACCTGATGACAAAGGCAACGACTCAAACCACCGCAGGGGTGAACATGATCATCGGCGGGCCACAGTACTTCTTCGACATTGTCTCATCAATAACGAAATACCAATGAAAGGCAGAGTCAAACACAAACTCATCAATGCCACCCGACACCAAAGACGACACTATTAACGGTAACATCGAAATCAACGCTCGAAACTTCTGGAGGCAGCCAAACGCAAAAATCAAAGCGATACGAAATCACTGCGAACATCGGATAACCACATCATTTCGGAGGTATGTCTAGGCACCGATTGATGTCAAAGAACGAAGCATAATCTTGCACCAAGACAGAGTGGCCAATTAGCGCCAAGATCAACACTTCGTCTTGGCGCCAATTGGCACTGAGACACGGACAACGTTTGGTCATTATACGTTGACTTAACCACATCCTTTACGATCATCGTCTCTTTCGAATCGTGATTTGATCATCTCTCGTTTTGTCTCGATTGAAGTTCTCGACGAACCTTTGTAATGTTAATCGTAAGGATTTATCCTTTCCGTTGGATTTCGTATCAATCGTATGAAACGATGATGGTTAACTCAAGCACCGAAAAGTCTAAACTATACGATTGGTCTTACCATTCCGCGAAACTATCACCGCTTGGTTATACGAAGAATGGTTTCTCCGAACGAAATCGTAAAAGTCACTTAGCTGCGAAAGGGCCCGAAAGGGCCCAATCCACGATAATAGTCCACTTACGATCTCAGACGAGAATCAGCCCGTTTACAATGACAGTTTAATCAAGTTTCGTAATAAAGTCAAGTATCGAGAAAATAAGGAAGAATCTCGAAAAAGGATATATGCGAATCATGGAAAAGGAATGTTTCTGTGAAAGGATACGCACGAACCAGGGACCAAAAAGGAAATGAGTCGAGTATACGAAGATCTATATAAAGGATGCAAAGGAGATGAATAGACTTTGGTCACCGCAAAAACACTTAGAAAACTAGGGTTCTTACTTTTGTTTCGTTAGCGAGCTATGTCTCAACTAGGTAACAAGTTTACGCTGTAGTTCTAGGGTTCTCGCTGACAGTTCGCGACCACAACTTGACACCAGTTGTACATGCCCCAATCACGAATCCAAATAAGATCCCTTTTACTTTCTTCGTTATCTGTGTTTGACGATTTGTTCTTCGCTTACGCTTTGGTTTACTTTCGATTTGCTTTATGTTCACGAATCCTATTAACTTTAACTTATTCTCACGAATCCTGTTGCTTTATTATCATTATATGCATCCTATTTTGTAATCTATTTCGTATTCATACTGTTTTCATGCACATTTCCCTTTAGTTTCGTGATACACATCTTGTTAATTATAATCTCGCAAACTGCTCGCATATTCGTTTTACTCACGCTTTTTTGTCTTACTTTGTGTCTCAGTTTAGTTTCGTATTCTTTACCGTTAACATTCGCATTCATCGTCAGATATTATCGCTTTTTGGCCACAGAGAATCAATGAACCACGTAAACATTGACAGTGAGAATTTCGGTTCCCACAACTATCAATTTCGAGAACTACGAAACTGTCAGACTTGACAAACCCCACAACGATCCCCTCGTGATCGACCTTGTCATTGGAGATCTCAAAGTCGCCAGTGTTCTCATTGACACTGGAAGCACTGTCGATATAGTATTTCACGATACCCTTGATAGAATAAACATCGACTCATCTGAAGTCACACCCATACCATGCCGCTTATTAGGTTCTCCGACACGACATCTATGACTCTCGGATCTATTCAACTTCAGGTTGTAGCAAAGAACATCACAAAGATCGTCCATTTTGCGGTCGTCGACCATCCACGATCTACAACGCAATCATGGGAACACCGTGGATAAACTCCATGAAGGCAGTCCCGTCGACTTACCACCTAGGCATCAAATTTCCTACGCCCAGCGGAATCGATGTGATCTAGGGATGCCAAAAACAGTCGCGACTCTGCTTCCTAGCCGAGCATAGACTCTGGAAAGCTGCGACAACTTCCATGGTATAAAACGCAAAGCTAACTCAGCCAGCAACTGAAATAGCTTCCCCAAAAGATGATCTAGAATCGTTAACACTGGCAATTGTTCCGAAAGAAAGCAACGAACACCCTTCCGAACCCAATGCTCCTGAAGATGCAACACTCGCGGCATCCAAGGAAACCGTCGGCCAAACCATAGTTTGCTAAATGGCTGACGCAACTCCGCCAAACAAGTAGTCGATCCTAACGGCGAACTGAACTATGAGATGGCTTGATCCTCGAAAGGGGTACGTAGGCAGCCTGTCGAAAGATAAGTTCAGCTATCTCTCTCTCTAAAAAAGGGAGGCTAACTGGGAACGTGTACAATTTTCGTATACTCTCGCATTTTAAAACAATCATAATGTACTTGATATCTTTAGAACTTTTTCGATAATAAGAAAACGCAATAAGACTTCCAGCAAGTCCTGCAATACTTTGTTGTCGTAAAAACACTTTGTCTCGCAAATCATTTCACGGCTAACGTAACAATCCACGATTCACTAAAACCCCCCAAGTAAAATTGTATAACCCGAAAATAGAAATCATACAAAATAACCATATCCTCCTTAACAGATCTTGACTAAAGCATGCTCTTTAAACGCGTTACACTACTAATCGGTAAGATTTACGGGAAAGAGCGAGACGTCGCGAGTTTCCAAAAAAACACAATTCTGAACTCAACCAAAAATAGTGCGACTGCGACTATAAACTGCGAGCGAGCACTCGCTCTTATATCATACTCGTCGTTGGCCCCGACGAGTACATAAGCCATCTTAAACAAACGCACCTGACTTTTCTCGAATTGGTCCTCGTACATCCGACTAGGATAATAGCACGCTATAAAAGAAATCCAAAATTTTGGTTAGCACTTTCGGACGACTTAAAAATTTTCTCTGGAGAGATGCTCGATTCCGTCCATACGAGTCATATAAGCCAAGAACATATTGCGGGCTCTAAATCGGTTCGGAATCAGGTTGAAATCGCAACGGTATACATTAGCCAGAATTCATCACCGCACCCCCAAAAACTAAGAGTAAACCTAGGTCTTGCCCTAAACCCAACACACTGGTCTCTAACATCTCTAGGCCTGATATCTAAACGATACGAGAATCTTAAACCATGTCTCTTCGTTTCTATCAAAACGCTCAAGTATTCTTACGAAATCCCCTAACATACTAAAACGAGCAACACATAGAAAAAAGTTAGATACGAGATGATAACTTGTACTCTTTCCTCTACAATATGATAAATTGCAAAACTCATACGCTAAACTGCATCGTTCGCTAACATAGAAAACGCGAGAGCTGCGGGGATTCAAAGCCACAGATGGCCAATCCCATTAATCTAAATATGGCCACACTCAGCCTAAACACACTTAAATAGCCACATTCGGCTAGAAAACAAACGAACAATAAGAAAAGGAACATATTCCCTTTTCGGACAAACGTCCACCTTTCACTTTTTATACTCAAAGAAACTGGATATCGAAAACTCGTCTAAATAAGATGGGTTTGGGCATTTATCCACCGAGTCATCCTCGCACCGAACAGAGTTACTGACTCCTTTGGATCCAGAGAAATGGAAATCGGATCCCAGTGACTCTGTATCCTCCCTTCGATCGAAACGATCAAAGACTCCACATTCTCGCGCCTATCCATACGACCAGTCACCTTATCTGTCTTGGCATGATAAGAGTAATCAGAACCCTAGACGCACCGCAAAGCACCCACCGATTCACTGTATGTACTCATACCAATAAAAGTCGGCCGCAAACTGTGTCGAACATTTGGCTATGGCTAAGGCAACCACTAGTTTGCTTTGCGAGCAGATAACTTGACCTCTTTAGCCTGACGAGAACCCTCCATCTAGAAATTTCTGAATCTCGCTCTTTACTCTTTTAGCGAATGCTTAGGCAAGATGCCTGTCGTGAACGCCCATTAATGAATCGAGGGAGCTCGTGGTCTTGGTGAAACGAGCCTGAGAATCAGAGCGCAAAGCGACCCTCGACTCATAAATGGCCTCCACGATCCCATGGCTTAATGAACCTTCTTCACTTTGAGTCCTGAGGCTTTCGCCTTCCCAGCCTTCTTCTCCTTGAGCAACGAGCTCGCAGTCTTTCCAAGGTCTCTCTCGAGCTCACTGACCTGAGTTTCCAACCGAGATAACTCAAGAGAACGAGTGTCATCTAAACCATAAAGATCTCACTAGAAAACAGGTCGTAAAAACCTTGACTCTAGGACGAACTACGAAAGGCTTGAACCCTTCCATAAGGGTACGTAGGCAGCCTCTACGAGGCGCAACCCCAATCCTATCACATTCTGATATGTCTTGGGATCTTCCGCAATAAAATAATAGACAAAAGTTTTCGAGAGAGGAAAAAGCACTCTCGACCGTAGATTTCGATTAAACACACATCACTCACCTACAAGAATTATTCCTAAAACTTGCGGACTGGGGGTTAACTGTTGGTGTCAAAAACGGCCTTCTCGAAATCAACGTCCAAGATTGCATATCTAATCGGACTTACTCGGAAACACGACCAACATCTAAACTCACCGCCGTCTAGACTTAACGTCTTCTAGACTTACCGTCGTCAAGACTTATCTTCATCTAGACTTGCCGTCATCTAGACTTAACGTCATCTTGACTCGACGTCATCTAGAATCGTCGTCGTCAAGACTTAACATCATCTAGACTTAACATCGTCTTGACTCGACGTCATCTACACTCATCATCGTCTAGACTTAACGTCGTCTAGACTTACCTTCGTCTTGATTCGTCGTCGTCTAGACTTAACATCATCTAGACTTGCTGTCATCCAGACTACAAGCTAATTGACGCCAAGACTTCAAGCAACTTGGCGCCTAGACGATCGTTCAATGAAGTTTAGCCATCCACGAGTAACTAAATGCGGGAATGCTAAAGTTACATCTGAGGATAATGAATAACTCCCGAAAGATCCCAGGATACGAGTTTTGTAATGATACAAAACCACCGCAAACATCAGATAACCGCATCGTTTTGAAGGAATGTCTAGGCACCACGTCCTTTTTGATCATTGTCTCCTTTGAATCGTCATTTGATCATCTCTCATTTCGTCTCGATTGGAGTTCCTGTCAAACCGTCGTAATGATAATCATAAGGATTCGTCTTTTCCGTAGGATTTTGTATCAATCGTATAAAACGACGACGGTGAACTTAAGCACCGAAAGACTCTAAACTATACGATTGGTCTTACCGTTCCACAAAACTATCACCACGTGGTCATACGAATAATTTTTTCTCCTAAAGAAATCGTAATAGTTGCTTAGCTACGAAACAGCCCGAAAGGGCCCAAACCACGATAATAGTCCACTTACGATTTCAGACGAGAATTGGCCCATTTACAATGATGGTTTAATCAAGTTTTGTAATAAAGTCAAGTATCGAGAAGATAAGGAAGAATCTCAGAAAAGGATATATGAGAATCAAGGAAAAATAATATTTTCACAAAAAGATATGCATGAATCGGAGACGAAAAAGGAAACGAGCCTAGCCCATGAAGATATATATAAATGATGTGAAAGAGAAGAGAAAGGAGGACTTTTCGTCACCGCAAAAACACTTAGAACTTCTGCTTCGTTAGCGAGCTACGTTTCAAATAGGTAACGAGTTTACGCTGTAGTTCTAGGGTTCTCGCCGACAGTTCGTAGCCACAACTTAACACCAGTTGTACACACTCCGATCACGAATCCCAGTAAGATCCTTTTACTTTCTTCGTTGTCTGTGTTTGACGATTTGTTCTTCGTTTACGCTTTCGGTTACTTTCGATTTGCTTTCTATATCTGTTCAAGAATCCTGTTACTTATTATCGTTATTCGCATCTCGTTTCGCAATCTGTTTTGTAATATGTTATTCATCTTGTTTCGTCTTAGTTTGGTCATATGAATCTTGTTAACCTTAATCTCGCAGTCCATTTCTCGTATTCATTTTACTCACGCTTTTTGTCTTATTTTGTGTCGCAATTTAGTTTCGTATTCTTTACTGTTAACTTTCGCGTTCATCGTCTGATCTTATCGCTTTTTGGCTAACAGAGAACCGCGAACCATGTAACATTGACAATGAGAATTTCGGTTCCCACAATTTCTGAACCCTCTTTTCATATTCTATTCAATTGTATGATGTTTCTCATTGAATTATATTGTGATTGTTCTTTGAATATGTGTGAGTAGCTTATCAATTGGGTTCAGGGTTTCTCACTAGGGGATTTCATAATTTGTTGATTTTAGGTTGTTAGATTTAGAGATTCATCAATTGGATCTTCATCTTAAGTTGTTCTTAATGCTAGAATTAGACTCATGGCCTAGTTTCTGATATTAGGATATTTAACGCACCGAAAGTGTTTGTTTAAATGTCTGAAAGAACTTTAGATGAGAAAAGTGTTCTTAACCAACAAAAGTTGATGTTATTGCGCTTTGTGAACATATCAAGCCCAAATTTAATGCATGTTTAGAATCTGAAATTCAATAGAAATTAATCTTTGGGATTCTATAACATAGGGAGTTAGCGCTACGAAAGTATGTTGATTCTGCATTCGAGATTTGAGTTCAAGACGGTTCTTAATACTTTTTCCTATTCAATACATCTTGATCAACAATGAATTGATTTCCCTGTGCCCATTGTCTTCTTCTATCGTTTTACAACTCATATGTCTTACTTTTTGTTTGCTTTCTTTTCGATTTTAGCATCACAACCAACACATTCATCCTTTTTCACCTTAGACCGTGTTTTTATCTTGTGTTCTTCGTGCGAACATTGGTCTCTGAGGATTCGATCTCGAACCACTAGGACGTACACATCTATACGCTTGTAGTGTTCTCTTTGGTGAAAACCTGAGCTATCAAACCAGGGACAATTGGTCGTCTTAGAGCTTTGGATCAGTGCGTGTCTAAGGCATTTTATTTTCTTTGTTTAATCGCTTCTGTTTCTTCTTTGTTTGTGTGCTTTCAGGTGCATGAACAACACTCTTACTAGAAGCCAAGGAAAAGCTAATAACCTCAAATTTGAGCAAGAACCTGGACGCTTAGAAAGGCAACAGAAGAAAGGGAAGTCACTTGAGGGTACTTCAAAACTCAAATTAGAAGCTGCAATGGACAAACAGTTCAAAAATTTACAGCTCGAAGGTAATCGTCAGCCTGGAGCTCTTCCAGGGAACAACCCACCTGCTGGAGGTGGTCTGAACGCTGGTGTTCATCTGAACAACCAGCCAAATGTTGTAGCTGTGGGACAACACAACATAAATAAACCTCAAAAGAGGATGACTTTAGTGCAATATGACACTCTTGAGGCGTTCTATACGAATCGGGCTGGGAATCGTCTGCCGCCTATCGAGAGGAGAGATTTTGAGATCAAGACCAGTCTCATTAATTTGGTGCAACAGAACCACTTCCATGGTTTAACTTCTGAGAAACCAATGCACCATCTGGAGAAGTTTGAAGGAATCTATGATACAATTAGATACAATGGTGTGCCTGCTGAGGCTTTGAAGTGCATATTATTCATATTCTTCCTGACTGATAAGGCCATGAGGTGGTACAATGGGATAGAACCGAATTCTCTGAGATCTTGGGACGAGATTAAGGCGGTCTTTTTAGGACATTTCGTCACCAAGTCTAGATCTATGTCCCTCAGAAATAAGATAGCAGGTTTTCAACAGTTGGGTGGAGAAAGTTTTTTGAAGCCTAGGTCAGACTCAAGGAGTACACCAATGATTGTCCTCACCATGGATACATAAACTGGAATATCCTCAACATTTTCTACAATGGAGTTGACGAGATACACCAGAATGCTATGGATACTGCGAGCAATGGGGATTTTGCGACTAAGACTGTGGAAGAAGCCTACATTTTGTTGAATAATATGACAAATAGTCAAGGAAATAAGAAATCAGATTATGAGCACGGTAGAGGAGGTGTAGCCAAGGATTCAAAGAAGATAAATGAGATGATTCAGGCCAGGCTTGACAGTCTGCTGAAGAAGGATCAAAGGTCAATACATTTTGTTGCAGAAAAGCTTGATGTTCATGTGTATCACAACTACAATGCTGAGGATTTTGATGATTACAACGCTGATGTGAACTACATTGGAGGCCATGGAAATTTAGGTAACAAAGGCTTTAACCAGAATTACCGGAATCATCAAAATCTCTCTTATAGGAGCACAAATGTGGAGAATCCACAAGATCAAGTGTACCCGTCTATGGGTAACATGCAAAATCAGTTCCAGAACAAGCCATTTACTCAGGGTACAAGTGTTTTTCAAAATAAGAATCAAAATCAAAGCAATGGTTTTGGGAACAATGGGTTTAAACAGAGGCAACAATTCGGGAATCAGAATCAAAACCAAGGAGCATCAACTTTATCTTTTGAAGACAGTGATCTAAAACAAATGTTACAACAAGTGTTGGAAAATCAGGCCAAGTCTGTTGCGGACATCAATCAGAAAGTTGATAGTATGTACAGTGATCCCAATGGGAAGTTTGAGGCTATGAGTATTCGAATGAAGATGGTGGAAACACAGGTTGCTTAGACTTTTGCTGGGAACAGAGCACCTCCAGGCACTTTACCAGGTAAATCAGAGAAGGACCCCAATGAGTTTTGCAATGCCACTACAGTTAGAAACAAAAAAAACTGTTGAAAACTCGTCTAGCTCAGTGATCGATCGATCAGGAGATGCGATCGATCGATCTGATAAAATTAAAGAAATGCGGAGGTCTGTGATCGATCGATCAGATGACATAATCGATCGATCAGAAGGGATAATCAATACATCAGAAGGTTCGATCGAGCGATCACCTGGGAACAAACTTGGAAGTTCGTATAAAGCTGTTCTAGACCATACAGAGGTCGAGGATGAATATATATATACCACCCCTGCCTTATGTTCCCAGGGTGCTTTATCCCTCAAGACTCAGATAGAAGATCAAAGAACGTGAATATGAGAAGTTGAAGAATCTCGTTGGAGAATTACATGTTCAATTACATTTGGAATCATAGAATTACATGTTCGATTAGGCTCCTCTAGCCTCATATAGGCTACTTGCTTCTGCAGTGTAGGTG
>OVAN01002178.1:0-35011 GCA_900406275.1 Anastatica hierochuntica | reverse complement strand
ATATATATAATTTAGTTTTGAAACCGTATAAATTCAGTCTCACAAATCTCAATAGCTATTCAGATGTCCTTAAACATTTGATTGAGATTATCACATGAGAAGTAGGACTGTTTTTGATTGGAATCATAAATGAAGAAACACAATGTTTTATTTAATTTAGAAGTTTTGATAAATCCACACGATGACCAAGAGAGAGTATTACAACAACTTCCAAAACATGGAAGGAAAAATAAAAAGTCAAAGACCTATCTGTACAACAGACAAAACAAATAGAGGGTGTGTGTTGCAGATTCACCCTTTAGGATTTTGCTTCTAAGCGACTCCAATCGTGTTGAATGCTGAATGACTTGAAGAAGATGGCTCATTAAGATTAGATAAGGCCAATGAGAGATTGAGAGAGAGCGGTGCAGGCCTTGCTTGAAAGGCGGTTAGTGGGACTAGATTGATGAGATTAGAGGAAGATGGCTCATTATCGCTATATGTTGGAACCGAAAACTCGGGAAAGCTCTGCATAACCGGATATGTAGAAAAGCTGTTGACTTCTGGTGCAAGAGGCTGTGATTGTGATGTCTTCTCCTTTATATGCATATGACCTTCTTCCATAGGCATGGCCTGATAATAAAACCAAGCAAAATCTATTTGTTATACACTTAAGGTTTCACTAACCAACAAACACCATAGATTCTCTAACAACTAAACACAACCACAAGGCACTAACTCAGTGAGTGAGGGTTAGAGATTAATATATACCGTATCGGTGGTCATGTCAAAAAGGCTAGATCTTCGCCGGCGACGGTTGAGATTGGTTCGGCGGAGGAAGTATTTCTGAGCGTGGCTAGCTACTTGTGTAGACGTCCTGCTCTTGACAAAGTTTTTGGATATTCCTTTCCAATCTCCTTTCCCTACTTTCTGAAGCCCAAGCAAGAAGAGCTTGTGTTCTTCCTCAGTCCATGGAACTCCTGCAAAATAAAACAAACACAACACAAATTTGAACATCTCCCCAGATCCAAAATCAAACGAATCGGATAGGCGATGGTGATCCAAAGACTAAACAAAACGAAAAGATGAAGCATGTTTACATTCTATCGAAGATGTGAAAAGAAAAAAGTTCAATCCAAATATGATAAGAAGATTCAATGGCTATCGGATGATTGAAGTCCAAGTGAATACCTCGTTTCCTCTCGCGATTCCCGGTGGAAGAAGAAATCGGTACAGCGTCATCCGCCGAGGCGTAACCGGAGGAGGTTTTCTTCTTATCTTGTCTGTCGTCTCCATCTTCGCCGCAGATTTTTGGAATCTCCGCCTCCGTCTGCTCGTAATCAGACAAATTGTTCAAACTCGCGCTCTTTCTCATCGGATCAAGCACAACCCTGACGCCGAAAAGCATGATCTCACTTCTTATTCCGCCGCCGCTACAAGCGACGGTGGACTCCGACGAACTACTACTACCGTCGGCCATGAGATTCTTTCCTTTTCAGTGAAGGAAATGCAATGGAGTGGTGTGAGTAGATCTCAGCTTCGCCCTAGGATTTTTATAAGCCAAAAGACACGTGGTGATGATGCGATCATTTGACACGTGTTTTATTTCTAGTCGTCTGTTTTTGTCTCTTCCTTACCTGCCTGTCTCTCTACACAGTTNCCACACAGTTTTTTTTTTTTTTTTTTTCATTTGGATAGACCTTTTATTTATTTCTTCGGCTGATTAGATGTATATATGTAGAAAGTATAAAGTGAGTTTACCATATATTAAAAGTTGGACCAATTGATTTTACGGTATTATCTTTATAATTAATTTAATTAATAACAATTTTTGTTAATAAATTAATTAATTTCGAGAACAAAAAGGACAATTAATAAAAAGAAATAATTATTTGTTTATTTAAGAAATTTATAGTTATTTTTATGGAGTATCAAAATGGATAAACCAACCAACCAACTCAAATTTAAAGAGATTCTAGGAATGAATCATGAGTTAACTCAATCCTCTTAGTAAATGATTTTGATCAACCTATCTTATATATTAAGTATGAAGTCAGTTAGCACCAGATTAAAAGTTAGACTGGTTGATTACTATGTTGCTCTTAATGGACTATTTGATTAATAAAAAAATTATTCATAAATTTATTTATTTTTTAAAATAAAAACGAAATTAATAAATAAAAAACGAAATTAATAAAGAAAATATTCAAAAAATATTTATCTTAAAAAATCATGGTTACCCTTAATGAGTTATTTAATACATTTGATATATTTGATTTTTAATCAAAAAATAATATATATATATATGTAATTATATGATATAAGATAAATATATCTTAAAATAAAATAAACTAAAAAAATAAATTAACATTACTCAATAAATCAATCATACTTTATATAAAATTTATTATATTTAAATAATTATTAAGATATTGTATATTTTGATTAACTAAAAAAACCATACGAAGTTATGAACTAATAAAGTGTCATATCTTCTACTTTTTGATAGCTATACAAAAAAATAAATTTACTAAATAATGAATCGACATTTGTAATCATGAATAAAATCATTTAAAATTTAATATTATAGTTTATAGCGGGGTCAAATGTCAACATCAGTAAAATATTCAATCTTACGCAAGATATGCTAAATGGAGTAATATAGTATTTAGGATTATATTTTTTGCATGGTCGAATTTTAAAATTTGTAAACTCTTTATATTTTATACATGATATGCCAAATAGAATGTGCACTACTTTATTTTAAAATTCATATAATAATTTGTTTTTCCATATAAAATCACATGATTAAAATTTTCAAAAGTCGAAAATTTTAAGATATCATTTTTTTAAACATCTAATTATATTGAAATAAACCGAAACCAAAGAGAATTTAAGTTTAAACATCAAAACAAATGAGAACAAACCACACAAGCTCACTTTGGTCCAATATCATATCAGTTGAAATTTTTGAAAGTCATGCCCGCATATTATGCGGACCAACTAACTAGTAATTCATTAAAATTAATTGGTCAGAGATTTTCTCCATAATTTTTTGATTATAAAAAATAATTAAAAAATAAAATAATTATCATTATATTATCATTATAATCATCATAAATGTTATTGTAATAATCACCTTTGAAGGGTTCACACTTTTTGTGGGAAAATTAGCAGAAATTTGTTTTAGCTAAAAAATTAAAGGTTATATTTTTTGTAGGAAAATTTATAGACTTACATTCTTGACGGAAAAAAGGATGGGGTTCTGTTTTTGGCGAAAAAAATTCACAAGTAAATTTACGAGTTTACGTTTTTGGCTGGAGAATTTACATAGTTACCATTTAGCGAAAAAATTGATGGGATTACGTTTTTTGGCAGGAAGGTTATCGGTTTTTGGCCTAACATTAACAATTATGTTTTTTTTGAAAAAATTGACGGGATGGTATTTTTGGTGGGAAAAACGACGGGTTATGTTTTTGGCAAGAAAATTAACGAGTTTTCATTTTTAGTGGGAGAATTTACATTTTTACGTTTTTGGCGGAAAATTGACGAGATTACGTTTTTGGTGGGAAAATTACCAGTTTATGTTTTTGGCGGAAACTTTTATGTACTCACATTTTTTTGCGGGAAAATTAATCGATTTACATTTTTAACAGGAAATTTTATGGGTTTGCAGTGTTGGCAAGATAGTTAGATTTACAATTTTTTTTTTGAAAACCGACGGATTATTTTTTTGGCGGAAGAATTGATGGTTGGCGGGAAATAAACGGACTTACGGTTTTAGACGGAAAATGACTAGTTTACGTTTTTAGTGCTTATTATGGTATGTTTGAAAATGAATATGATGTATTTCACTAAAATGATGCGAAGATGATTATGATATTATAGTGACGATTACGATATTATAGTGACGATTACAATGATAATTGATTGATGATGATGATGATGGCATATGAGCTAACCCATTACAAATCATAAACTATTTTAATCCAATCCGTTTTAACCTAAACCGTTTTACCAACCCATTTGACTCATTTAATCTATTAAAACATAGCCATACTTTTTATCTACTTAACAAAATTGTCATTTAAATTTGGAGTTATTCACAATCATTAGAAATAAATATAACAATCCTTATTATTTGATTAAAAATACAATATAAATTTTGCTAATACCATGTTATATCCTCTACTCCATGTACAATTAAATTATGTAGAATTATGTTATTATTATTAATAAGTTTTTATATTATACATTTATCAATATTTATATAGTTAACATGTTAGCATACATGTATTGATAATATATAATAATGTTCAATACAGACTATAGATTCAATCGTATATTATTGGTTTATAATAAATTGGTTTTGATATATATATATATATATATACACTATAATATATATGAAAATGATATTATTTTATTATAAGTGCACATGTGTAAGTTAGGGATAGGCGTTCATGATGTTGTTTAGGTTCGAATCGTGTTCGGATCCGAACTCCAGCCCTATAGGATCCATTTTTTTTTTTGAAAAGTTCGGTTCGGGTTTTTCGGTCGGGTCAAATTTTATAAAATTATTAAAACCCGGATAGATTCGATATTTTTTGGGTTTAGCTATTTTTGGGTTTTTTGGATTCGGGTTCGGTTTGCTTCAGATTTCTCCATTTTTTGGATATTTCAGGTTTTAATCGAGTATTTTCATGGGTATTTTGTGATTTTTTGGTTGTTTCAGGATTTGGCTTCGGGATTTTCGGATTAACAAAGGCTAATATATAGATATAAGAGAATAAGGGTAAGGATGTATGTATATATGTGTGTAAAAGTTCGAGGCAACCATATACTAGTTTGAGTCTCGGGTTCGGTTCGAGTAAAACCCGAAACTCGAAAATACTTGAGCATAAAATAAAGATTTTGTTGTTAAAAATATAAAATTTAAAGAGCTAATATCATTCTTATAAACATTTTTCAAATACCAAATATTTTTTTTCAAAAAATAGTATTCGCAAAATATTTATTAATTTGCATAAAAATTATGATAAAATTTAATACAATGTAAAAGAAATAAAACTATTTTTGTTAAACACATAATATTTTTAATTAATTAACTTAATTTCTCACATATAAAAATTTTCAAAATAAAAAATTTTGAAAAATATAAAAATATGTAAAATAGTATAAAAAATAATATATATTTGAACGCACATATAATAAAAAAATATATTCACGCACAGCGCGAAATCAACTCTAGTTATCCGTCATAGCTCAAATAATTAATCCATTTGGGTTATTGGATTGGATCAACCTATAGAATATTACCCATTTTGACATCCCTAGTTAACTTTAATGAATTATTTTAAATATTTAATTTGTTATTTTGAATATAATATGAGATAAATATATCTTAAAATAAAGTAAATTGAAAATGATATATTAAAATTATTCAATAAAATCAAACATATTTTTACATAATATTTATTTATTTTTAAATTAATTTTATATTTTATATTTTTGTTAACTTTAAAAATATAAATCGTTGAAACTTTATATCTTCTTCCTTTCAGTATCTATACATAAATAAATTTAATAATTATTGATCAAAATTTGCAATCACAAATAAAATAATTTAAATTTAGTATTATATTTTTTAACGGATAGAATGTCAAAATTCATAATATATTTCAATCTTATTGCAAGACATGTCAAATGGAGTAATTTAGTATATAGGAATATATTTTGTAGCGGGATCGAATATTAAAAGTTTTAAATAATTTTTTTAAAGTAGATTGTGCTAAATGGAGCGTGCATTCCCTTATTTTAAATTTCAATGAACAAAACACATTGAATAAAAAATATGATTAAAATTTTAAATATCAAAATTTTTAGATATTATATAAAAAATTTATCTATAATGTGTGATAAACTTTTACATTGATAAAGTATAATTATATTAACATTTTATCAAATCCAATAATATTTACAAAATTTTAGTATCCGCATATAATGCGGACCAACTAACTATTTAATTAATATACTTTTAAAAAAGTTTACACATATTAAGAAAAATAATTAATGCTCAATTAATTGCATCATTTTTATCAAATATTTTCTTTTGTAATTTTAAACTTTATTGTTTTAACTAATAATGTTTACTTTTATAAATAACTAATAAAAATTCAATACAAACTTATCTTTTCAAAAAAGTTAAAAAAATTTTCAACAGGGTTACAAGATTATCTTAAAAGTATTGTGCATGAGGCTTAAAAAGTTTCTTTTGTCCGTCGTTCTTGAGATACAATCAACATTTTTGTTCGGAAGGTTGATTACATATAATATTCTGATCGCTCAGGAAATGTTTCACGCTTTGTGTACCAACCAGATGTGTCGTTACGAATTTATGGCCTTTAAGAAGGATATGAGTAAGGCCTATGACCGTATAGAATGGTCATTTCTCGAAGCAATCCTACAAAAATTGGGGTTTGGTCAATAGTGGATCTCTTGGTTAATGTGGTGTGTTCGTTTGGTCTCTTATAAAGTCCTCTTTAATGGTCAGCCAACAGGGAATGTTGTTCCCAACGAGGGTTAAGACAAGAGGATCTTTTATCTATGTATCTCTTTATTATATGTACGGAGGTACTAATTGCCAATATCAAACGAAAAGAACATTATGATGCTTTAACGAGGATCTAGATTACACATCATAGCTCGACAATATCTCATTTACTTTTTGCTGATGATAGCCTCTTCTTCTGTAAGGCAGAGACATCGCAGTGTCAGGTCATTAGGGATTCCTGAGAGTCTAGAAGGGTTTAAGAGTTAGATTTTTAACAATATTCTGGAATGGCTAGGAGACCGAGTAAATGGATGATCATCTAAATTTTTATCAAAAGGAGGCAGGAGATCATGATTAACTCAGTTGCCCTTGCGTTACCCAACTATGTTATATCATGCTTCAAACTCTCCAAGTGTTAACCTAAAAGTTAACCGGTGGAGCTCCAACGGATGTAACTGCGATCTCCACTGGGTTGCCTGTGATAAATTATGTATCTCAAAAGAGGACGGAGGTTTATGTTTTAAATTTCTTGAAGATTTTAATATGACCTTATTGGCCAAACAATATTGGAAGCTAATTCAGTTTCCTAGGTCATTGGTGACTCGAGTCTTAAGAGGAGTATATTTTAGGAATATTTACTCTTTAAATGCGAGGAAACCTTCTTCACCGTTATTAGGGTGGAAGAGCTTTTTTTCAACACAACCTTTACTAAGGCAGGGGTGCGAATACGAATATGATCGGGTATAAACACATCAATATGGCATGACATGTGGATCCCGGATGTAAAACCGAGACCGACAAGAGGTCAAAGCAGTACATGACACCCTAGACTACAAATTCAATATTTAATCAATCCTGCTACAAGGTATTGGCATTTGCCAATTTTACCTAAATTTATAAAACTATACGATATAGAATTGATTCAGGGTATCCATCCAGGCCGTGTCACTACATATGATGGTTTGGTGTGGCATTTTACAAAATTAGGACAACATACAGTCAAATCGAGAAAAAACCTACTTAATTCCTTGGAGATAACTCGAATTAATAACAATGTCTGGGGTCTAGGCCTGGAGACTTTGAAGGCATTTGCATGGAAAATAAAGTTTCCTATGAAAATACAATATTTTATTTGACAAATTATTACAGGAAGCTTGGCGGTAACAACAAAACTAGTGACCAGAGGAGTACAATGTGATGCACTATGAAAACAATGTGGTTCTGCCGAGGAGACGATAAATCATATTTTCTTTGAATGTAATTCGATTGTGCGGATTTAGAAATTTTGCAGGAATCAGGAGAGCTAGGGGTCTTTCGCAACGAACTCACTTTATACAAATACGAACTATCTCTTTTGGAGAAATCCTTGATGGTTTCATGATAGGGACCGCCATGATATCTTCCCATGGGTATTATGACTAATTTAGAAAGCAAGGAACCAAAAGGTCTTCCAAGGTGTACATATCGAGATTGATGAAATTCTCACAAATACAGAGACTGATTTTTAGCGTGGAATGATGGACAAGTGCTACAAATTCCGGCCGAAGAACCGTCACTTGCAGAAACTACAAGTATATATGGATTTAATCTATCGTGTAGATGGCTCTTGGAAACAATATAATTCCACTTCTTGACTTGGATGGATATGTCAAGATAGGGAAAATAAGGAAATCTTGCTTGGGATGAAATGCCATAAACGAAGTCTCTCAACATTACATTCTGAGATGGAGGAACTGTTGTAGGCGATGTCGGAAATACATCAGAGAAGAAAAATTGTCAAATATTCTAGACAGATTGCGTAGAACTGACTAATATTATTCAGAACCCAGACAGTTGACCAACCCTCTAGACACTTATACAATATCTCCTGCACCAGCGTCAACATTTTTCAGGATTCTCATTATCTACCATCCCGCGCACTTTGAACACACAAGCATATTTTCTGGTTCGAGACTTTCATGTTATTTATCATGATTATTTTTTTGTAAAGTCTTTTCTTTCGAATTGGACAACCTATTTCTGAGATATTTTCATATATTTGTGATGTTGACAAAAAACAAAAAAAAAACGGAAGACGTTTCATTTATTAGTTTCATTAAATAAATCTTACTGTATGAAAAAGTAAAAATTCGAAGTAAATGTTAGAAAGGTATCTTGCTAGTCTCACACATAGAGCATAAATCATGGCCTTTCAATCGCAGTGTTAAAATAAACTATGTAATGGATGTTTTTTTTTTGTTAAAAGTTTTTCTATTGAATTGCGAAGAGAAACGCAACAGTACAACCGATTACAATGAGAGTTTGAGAGGGAAATAGAGGATCAATCCAACAAAGAAGAAGGCAAGAATGCGGACAAGAACTATAAACCCTTAAACAAGGAACCAACAGCAGCAAGGAGGCCCGGGAGATAACAACAATCGAGTATAGCCGACGGTGGTACCAAGACCTAGCAAAAGATCCATAAGTTGGAATCTCCTCCTTGAGCCGCGGAAACAATGACGAACAAACTCCAAACACCGACATACCAAACCAGACTTCAAGCAGGATGAATCATATTTGTCCAACCAATATCTGTCGATTGTAATTGAACTTTACGGAATTGAGGGTAAAGCTGTGGACTTACTTGATTAGAACCAAACACTGGAGAAGGATTCTTGACTCGCCGCGACGAACCAATTTCTAAAGGGAAAAGCTAGAAGGAAAGAGAAGAGACTCCAACCTTTGCGAGGCCTCCGGAATGGCAAGAAAAGAGCTAAGAATCCAAAGCGAGACGCAATGCTTCAAACCCTCGAGAAGCCCAAATCAGCATCACAGAGAGGATCCAAAAGAGAAAAGTGTCTGGTTGATCTCGGAACCAGCTGAAGTTGGAGGAGAAAGTGACGGCGGAAAAGGGAAGAGCGCAGACCGTCTCGGTGGCAAGGAAAGAGCAGCAGGCCGAGAATCCCGCTCCAAAGAAAGCTGAACAGAGACCCAATCCTCTCCCAAAATCCACTACTCGAGAAGAGCCAAAACCTTACCCGAGCAACGATGAAGGAGAAAACACAAAGGGACCATCGAACACAAACCTGAATACCTAGCTAGACAGAGGAAACTCACGATGCAGCAGAACATGTAAGACTCTTTTCCTCCATGGATGGACTTAACAGAACACCCAAGCGGCAAATTTCTCACCTTTGCCTGAAAACTCGGGGCAAACCAAGCTGGCTCAGGAGAGAGAGACATCAGAGCGAGATGTCTGGAACCGCAGACGAATGCTCACTGGATCTAGCGAAATCAACCAGCAAATACTCAAAATCCAGCAAGATCTCACACAAATCTGAGACTCCCAACGCAAGACCAGGATCCGAAGTAGAAGCTCAAGCACCACCGACGAGAGATTGCTCGATTGTGCTCACTGAGGCTTTAGGGCTTGAAAGAGGCCGATGGACTAAGCTACGAAAAAGAAAGACAGGCACCGGAGGAGGGAGAAGCGGAGCACACGGCGAAGGCCGAGGCTGAGCTCGTCCCCAAGATCTGAACTTAGCGGCGGCTAGGGTTAGGAGGATTGGAGGGAGAGACTCTAGAGAGATTTAAACTTATTCTTACATATGTAATGGATGTTATAATATAATATATTTTGTTTCCATTTTGTCGTTGCTTTAATCTAATTTTTTTTTCATATTTCATTCAATAAGATAGACCAACTTTTAGATCAAAGCTCCATGAATTCAAAGAGTTTAAAGTTGTTTAGTATCTCGAGTTTTGATATGGGCTATCAAAATAAAAAGTGCAAAAAGTTCATAATAGTTTAGAGTTGTCTTTTATATATTAGATAAGCATCAACATGATAAGTGAGTAAAAATAAAAATTTAATATTTAAAATTAATTGTAAACATAATAATAATAGTGTAGATTTTTACTAAAATCCACTTTTAAATAACTTGCATAATTATGACATGTGAAAGTAAATTGTACATTAAAATGCATGTTAATTATTCATCAAAATTTTTTTGTAACATGTATACAAAAAGATTTTTTGACCAAAAAGAAAGTATACAAGAAGATTGTAACTTGACTTAGATTACAAAAAATTATAAAAAATAATATCTCTAAATGAAAAAATGTTCTAAAAGTAATTAGATATTCATATTACATTATGTAATTGAACTAAATAAACATTAATTTTATTTAAAAATTATCTTGCAAGCTTTAATTATTCTTACATATTTATAAATTCTTTATGATAAACTCAGTGTCAAAAAAAAACTTTGTATTTTTTAAAATCAACTTTTATATTATCTAAAAAACTATTAAGAAACAAAATTAAATTATTTATTTTTTCTAATATTATACATTTTAATTCTTATATAGGTTTTATAATTTCTACCATACCATTTTTATAAATTTTCCTCTTATGTTTTAATTTATTTTTTAAAATTAATTAATGTTTTCCATTTTTGTTATTTTATTTTCCTTAAAAGAGTAAATAAATGTTGATAAAAATTAAACAGTTAATAACATGATTTTACTAATATATATATATATATTAGTAAAATCATATATATATATATTATATATTAATATATTGACACATGACATAATCTAATTAACGCTAACACATATCAAAACCACGTTAAATGCGTCCAACTTTATATAATAAGATAAGATTGATTTTTTCCCCGTAAATTGAAGTTATATATAATAACAATAAGATACAAGGTGAAACTTAAAGCCGACTGCTAGATATAACCCAACACCAGAGCCAAAAGCCCACAACAGGAAAGCCACATGTCCACAAAAGGGGAGTCAAAATTAATGAAAAACAAAAAACTTGTAGAAACTAAAACGAAGAAAACATAAATGCAACAAAGTGAAAGAAGCTAAACGATGCTCGAAAACTGAACATCAAAACTTGAACAATCCAATGACCACTTGAAGAAATTTGTAGATGACTTTTGGCTGAAACAACCCAAACAAAATGAGGAATGGAGAGATCCTTAACATGAAGGACTTTTCAAAACCACAACTAGATGATTCAACAGCAGAAAAGATCGTTAAATCAAAAAGAAAAGAGCTCAATAGACACCTCAACACAAATCGATAAAGGCAATTGAGACTCTAGATAAGAACCAAGCCCAAGGTTCAAGTTTGGAAATGGATGGGAAAACACCAAAAAGGATAAAAAACTCTTACACGCAGACACTCACAAATCCAACCTCAGTGAACTACAAACTCAAGGTTTGCCACCTCTCACAAGAGAAGAGCTGAAGAACGAACCAACTGTGTTGCCCAATAACCATAACTTGGAGACTGCCAGAGACTTAATTAAAGAGCAGAACAGTGGATACCGCTGCAGCAAACTACCATCGAGAGGCAAACCCAGAGACCATAACTGACACTAAACCAAGATCACCACGAGTCTGAATAGCAAGGCAAGGTGGAAGAACCTCGAAAAAAGTAGCAATTGACACTAATCTAAGAAAACAAAAGAGCTGGACAGATAATACCTAAGGTTGCTTTCGTATTTTTTTAGGATAAGATTGATCTCTTTCAGCTATTCGACAAAAAAACTCATTAGAAATTAAGCTTTTTATAACACTTTGATTTGGTTATCAAGGTGATATAAAGAAAACTTTCCCTTTCAGCTAGGATTTCATCTTCTTGAAGTTGTGATCTAATCTCCGTCGTGTACGGTCATTTTCTTCGAAATACCACCAAAATCAACACCACTTGTACTTCAGTTTCACTACTCCTTGAAGAAATGGCTGATCGAGAACTGTGGAGGTCGCTTTAACAGTTCAATCTTGGCTCTAAAAAGGTTACTTTTCGCCTATCCACAGAGGCACTTCGTAAGAAGGATGAAGATAATCGACTAAGCTTAGTAGTTAGAGTACTGAACCCATAGCATCATCGACCAACAATGTTGAAAGTTACGCTACCATAGGCCTGAAAGTTGGAAGGGAGAGTTAATGGTAAGGTTAATAATGACGGGTCAGTTCAATTCTTCTTCCAAGAGGAACACCACATGTTATTGGTTTTAGAAAATGGTCCTTGGACGTTACGTGACTAGATAGTTTATGGATAAATGGTCCCATAGAGATTAGTCAGACTTTATAAAGAGTTAACCTTTTGGGTCTAAATACTTAACGTGTCGAACGACTCCCAAGATATGTAATTGATTGAAGAAATCGGCAACCTCTTAGGGGATGTAAAAGATGTCAAAATTCAAGAACCAATGGGAAATGCTCCACGTGAAATTTTGGTTAGAGTGAGAATGGATGCAACTGCTAAAGTTACCTTTGTTAGAAGTGTGGAGCTAGAATAGGGAAAACCACTAGTAATGGTCAGGTTCCTATATGATAAACTCAGGAAATTTTGTTTCAGTTGTGGCTCTTTAGCGCATGAAGCTAGAAAATGTAATGAGGGACCTTTGCTCCATGAATTTCCCATGCCACCACCATATCCTCAGGGTGGACCTTACAATCCACATGGTGATGACCATATGGGGCGGCATGAGAGTCAGTACAGGGTAGATCCTCAAGATGATACTATGGGTGAAAACACTCTGGAAGACAATGCCGAAGAGTTCACTTCCAAAGGGATACAACTTCCATGTTTAGATCACTACCAACTCCTATAATAGCTCCACCAATCACTATCATAGAGGTTGGCTCTAGTCGGTGATTAATCCAAGCATCAAAAGGAAGGATGGGGACCAGCTGGAATAAGATCAGACTGCAACTAGTAGGCATAAATTGCAAGGCTCTTTTGGAGGAGAAGGTTTTTTTGCCAAGTAACACAACCAGAAAAAAACAAGGACTCATGAACAAACTCTGCAGCAGGATGCTCAAGCAAATGATCATGTTGATGGGAGGATGGCTACCCTAAAACCACCCCTAGCAACATGACGCTCCTATATTAGAAATGTCAAGGTTTAAAAAGCACCCTGATAAATAACTTTTTTTGGAAATTATTAAAAAGAAGTGTAAGCCTAATATACTATTTTGGTAGAAACTAAGAACAAGAATGTGTATGTAGAGCAAGTAGCATCCAAGTTAGGGTATGATCACTTTTTTGTTTACCCTCCGGATGGTCTGAAAGGTGTTTGGGCTGTTTTTGGGACAAGGAGGTTAGCATCACTTTAAGTTATGCACCTAATCGATGAAAAAAGTATTTTTTTTTCTACTTGACTTATGTATATGCATATACAAATAAAAAACAAAAGAACCAATAGTGGAGATAAATGATGGAGAGAGAAGATATGTGGATCTTTACTAATTTCAGATATAGTTTGGTGATTTTAATGATATTATCAGTACTGCAGAAAAGAAGGGAGGCCTAGAAGACCTGAAGATTCTTTCACAGTGTTTAGAAATTTTTTGAATAGGTTAGGACTACAAGATCTAAAGACTGTTGGGGGAACTTATACTTGGGCAGGGCAGAGATGGAAACATAGTGTTAAAACTAGAATATATAGAACTTTGGCTAATCTAGAATGGAGGGAAGCCTTTCCTAAAGCATATGTTTACTTATTAAGCTGGGGAGCTTCAGATCATAGGCTTCTTCTATTATCTATAGGTGATGGGGAATGGAAAGGTAGAAAGTTTTTTAAATATGATAACACGGGGAAGAACAATGCATAGGCCATGAAGGTGATTAAAGAGACTTGGATGCAAAGATGTGCTGCACTGCCTCCAGAGTGTTTACATATAGCTATAAAGTAATCCAGGAATGGATTGGTTGAATGAGAAAGAGTAACTTAAACTCCAAAAAAATCAATTGAAGAAATACATAAGCATATAGATGAAGCATATGAATCTAGTCCAACAGATTTCTCCTATGTCAATAATCTGAAATCTTTTCTTTCACATGAATAAAGGATAGAGGAGGAGCTTTAGAGAATCAAAAGAAGACTGAAATGACTCAAGGGAGGAGATGGAAACATTAAGGATTTTCATGCCATCACAAGACAAAGGAGGTCCATCAACCGAATCACTTCTATCTATGATGAGCAAAGACCTCTTTGGACCAAAGAGGAGGACATCAAATGTGTTATTGAAGGTTATTCTCAAACATTTTTACATCTGAAACTATTTCTACTATATCAAACTATACAAAGCTTAGTCCCATCTTGCCAAAGGTCTTGCTGTTGCTAACCAACAACTCATCAAACCAGTTACAGAAATGGAAATTTTACAAGCACTACAGTATATGAATGATGATAAAGCTCCTAGGCTTGATGGTTTAGGAACAAGCTTCTACAAGCACAAATGGAAGACACTAGGCAGCAACATAGTGAATATTATTCTCCATTTATCTAATATTATTGAGTTACATCCTGAGCATAATTACACCCATATATGCCTTATATCCAATATAGAAAGCCTTAAGCAAGTTAGAGATCATCGACCTATTATGCCTCTGCAATGTAGTATATAAGATAGTAACTAAGATATTAGGAGAGAAGTTAAAGCCTTGGTTAAATGAAATAATATCAGAGAACCAGTCAGCATTTATCCCAGGTAGGCTAATCACAGATAATGTGCTTGTTACTCATGAGTTGTTGCATAGTCTCCTTACTATGAACAAAATGAACAAATTTGTAGCAATGAAGCTAGACATAACCAAGACTGTTGACAAGTTAAATGAGCTTCTATAGATTTGATACTAAGATCTTTGGGGTTTGCTGATATTTGGTGTAACTGGGTGATGACATGTGTCAAATTCGCTTTTTTAGTGTTATTATATGGAGCACTTAAAAGTTACATTAAACCAACCAAAGGCATTAGAAAGGGAGATCTCATTCTCCCTATCTTTATCTACTCTGTACAAAAGGGCTCTTCAGCTTTCTACACAATCTAAGAAGAAAAGGGAAGGTTCATGGTTTCCAACCAAGTAAGGGTAGACCCCTATAACGCATACGAATTTTTAGGATGACTCACTTTGTTTTGCAGAGCCATAGAGGAAGAATGCAAAATTGTAATGGTTGTCCTGCAAACATATGAAGCTTTATCAGATCAGACCATTAATATCTCAAAATCTGCATTAGATTTTAGGAAAAAACACTCATGTTGATATGCAGAATAAGATTAAGAAGGTTATATCAATTATTAAAACTGGAGGTCCAGGCGGTGAAAAAAAAAACTGGAGGTGCAGGTAAGTATTTAGAATTTCCTGGAATCATAGGAAAAAATCTTACTCAATCTTTTAGCTTACTAAAAGAAAGGATAGAGAACAAAACTGAAAGTTGGGTCACTAAAATATTATCTCCTTCAGGGAAGGAAACGCTTATTAAAGCAGTTGCTACAACCATCCCAAACTATGCAATACGTTTGCTCCCCAAAAAACTTATCTCCCAAAGAACACAAGTTGTGAGAAAATTCTTCTAGTCATCCGTCAAAGACAAGCATAAAATAGCTTGGGTGTCATGGGATAATATAATTAAGGCTAAAAGATTTGGAGGGCTAGGGATACATGATCTTCTTCATTTTAAGAGAACCCTAGTGGGAAAAAATATCTAGAGGATGATAAGTATCTAGGATCTCTTTTAGGTAAGGTTTATAAATCCAAATACTTCCCTAAGTGTAATCTTTTGGATGCAAATCTTCCTAGGAGCTCCTCCTTTGTGTGGAAGAGATTACATAAAGTGATGAATCTGGTCAGACAAGGCCTAAGATGGATAGTAGGAGATGGAGAATCCATTTATTCATGGAGAGATGGTTAGCTTCAAACAGACCTGCTAAGACCCCTATCCCAAAGTCTCCATAAATAGCAGCACATCTGAAAATTTCATGCTTACTAAATGGAGATGACAAGAGTTTTAATGATCAAAAGCTCGTTGATCTGATACACCCTCAAGACATTCAAAAAATCAAAAGCATCAGCCAAGCCTAACCATGAGAAATGATGAATTAGAGTGGATTTATGACAAGAGTGGCCAATACACTATCAAAAAGCTTACCATTTGAGCCATGAGGGGTCATTACAACAATCTCAACTTCAAAACCAACAACCTTTCAACAATGAGCAGATATGAAAAATGCTTGTTCTCCCAAAAATAAGACAATTCTGTGGAGAGTAATACAATAAAGGCTTTATGTAGCAGACCAACTAAAGCATAAAAGCCTCAAAATGGATACTACCTGTCAATTGTGTGAATAGGAAACATAAAATATACAACATCTACTTATACAAAGCAGAGTTTTAAGAGAGATACAAACTCTTGCATTATATATTAGCCTCCTTTGAACCAAATAATGCAGAACACTCTAGAGGAAAATGTTGACCGGATTACCAAATGTTCTATGCAGGTGAACAACTCTAGAGGCAACTATCATAGGATGACGAATCTGGAAGATGCGTAACCAACTTTTATTTCAAAATATCAGAACACATCTTCCAAAGTAATAAACAAGGCAGCGGAGAACATGGAGGAATGGCTGCTAGCAAACCAAAAGGAAGAATACCAAGGGAGATATCATGGAGTAAATAGCTAGATAGCCTTCATGGATTATGGAACATGTAGCCAACTAGATACCCATATTGAAAAATCTTACAAGAAATACTTTGTAGATGCGTCTTGGGTCTTTGTGTATACACATGCTAGTATTGTATGACTTCTTAAATCTCCTGAAGATAACAACTTTGTACAAGGGTTAATGTCCATAGAGCCAATGGCTACTGTGATAGAAGTCGAGACACTTGCACTCTGAGAAACAATTATAATGATGAGGAAACTAGGTCATAATCAGGTAAAATTCATGGGAGACAATTAATTACTCTACCATCAACTGCATAAATGGGGCCCATTTTCTCTGCATAATGCTAATAATAGTAGATGCATTACCTCATATCTGCATGACATTAACAGCTTCTCGACACATTCCTTCCATTTCCAATTCCATTATATAAGAAGGGAAAACAATATGGAAGCCCATTCTCTAGCTAAAGAAACAAGAAGATGAAATGAGAAATATAATGTCAAATGGATATTCTCCTTTGTTTCATGTGTTATTGTCTTTCTTCTTACTTAGAGATTTCAACAGTCTGATTTCTGTTTCTTTGTATGTTAGGCAAATCTTGTACTATATTATGATCGAATGAAATATTTGCAGACAAAAAGGTTATCAAGGTGATATAATATAAGAAGCATTTTTGTGCGCCAATAAAGAAAATAATTTTACTGTAAAAAATAGAAATGTATCATCTCGCTATTTAGTTCGCAAAAATAATAAAAATATTTATTTCTTTTTGTAAACTTCAAAAGTGAAAAAAAACGAGCAAACGAGAGAATACCAAACAGTGTCGAGACCAAAGATTAAATAAACGTTACCGATGTATAATTTTTAATAATAAAAATCTAGTGCTGTAATGTATATAGACGAATCTGGTCAACTCAGCCTCCTTAAGCGCATGCAACTTGATCTTAGAAAAATAGTCAGCTTCTGAAATGATTCTGTACTATATTCTTCTTATAATATATAGTTACAGCTCCATCCTTGTGCTTTCTTTTAAAGAACTATATCTTCTTTTCTTTTTTAGTAAATTTTTTTCAATAACCTTGGAGATAAGTAAATCCTTTTTGGTGTTTTCGGCTCCTCCGTAAGGCAGTGTGTAGAGCCTTGTGCCTTTGATCGTTGTTTGAGTCCATTGGTGCTAGTAGTAGCACTTTCATCTTCGGTCCGGATAATGCAAGTCGGTGTTCTCGTGACTTCTTCTTCTAAGAAGCAATATAATGAGGTCCGATTGTGCTTATTATCCCCAATAATTTCGGCTCGTGAAGCTCAGCTCCACTACTCCTCCAATCATACTCGTTAGGCCTTTATATCAGTTTCTTGCTATTAGATCTATTTTGTTCATATTTATAGATTCATCGTTTATATGTTTTCAGTACGTTTTTCCTTGTTGTTTGGCTCTGGGGGTCGGTTTGTAGACTCGCCGGCTTATGACTCCGGAAAGGCGTAGTCCTTTGCCGACTTATCTTTGTTTGGTTTGTACTCTTTCTTTAAACTAATAAAATCATCCTTTAGATGGAAAAAAAGTAAATCCTTTTTGATCTTAGAATTTTTTTTTTTTTTTTTTCAAAAAAACAACAACTTATAGTATCAGGAAATTAACATTAGTATAATTATTTATTTACTTGTTTTAGAGATTTTATAGGAAACTTTTCTAGAAAGTATATACATATTTTGGTAAATAGTTTTTGGAAGACAGAGCAAATACACATAAGGGCACTAGCACCGGTTAGGAAGCAAAGCCACCCATTACTTTTGTGCATACAAAGTGGAACCCTAAGAGTAGTGTGTGAAGCACTAAATAAAGAGCTTTTCATTCCACTTTATCTTTCTTCGTTTTTTTACCGATTTGGATGTTGTGACTTTCCTAAATCAGAAAAAACAAACACTACCTGAGAAAGAGATAGAAAAGATACCAAGAATAATCCTGCACAATAATAACTTTTTTCTTTATATTCTCAGTGGAATTGTTGTGTCAAAGTTGATTTCAGATTATTGGGTTATTGTTATGTAATAATTTATAAGATTTGCACTTTCAAAACGCGGAATTCATTTTTTTAGTATAATCTAATAGAAAAAGATATCTAACGATGATATGTATTTTTATTCTAAATAAACTAAAGTAGAAAAACAAATATTTTCATTACTAAAATGTATTAACGATATGGATTGTCGATGTCAAAATAAAAATTAGTTTCTCCTACCATATAGTTATGTCACAAACTAAACAATAATAGGACCATAAAATCAATTCATTTGTATTATCATTGTCAAATTTCTTACTATAAAAATCATATAAAGAATTTTATAAATACATAATAATTTTCTATATTTAAATTTTTCATAATTTTAATATCTTTATATTTATATTTCATTTTTTCTACGAGTTATCTGGAAGAGGAGGAACATGTCAAGTATCTGCCCTTTCAAACAATTTGAAAAAAAAGATGAAATTTTCTTAAAATTTTCAAATGGTTTTAAAAAGCCTCACGAATTAACTTGGGCATGCAATGATTTTAAAAAACCTCACGAATTAACTTGGGTATGCAATGTTTTTAAAATCGGACCGATCGGGGGTCGGACTGGGTTCGACCAAAAATCGGAAACATGCCTGGATTAGGTCAATAATAAATCTGAAGAAGATTACACAGATTAAAAAGGTAGAGAACCGGAAACCTATTAACCGGATTCGAACCAAATTAAATTCTTAAACATGAAGTTTAATTTATTTTATTAGTTGTTATAATTTTTTGGGCAAAATTACACTTTTCATTTTTAAAATAATATGATTTTAAGTGCTCTGTTTAATATTTTTGTAAAAAAATATTATAGCTGAGAATAAATATTTTATCTTAAACAAAATACTTAAAATCATAATATTTTCAAACTAAAAGTATAATTCAAACTCAAAGAAAATTTTAAGTTTTTAAAAAACAGACCACTTAAAATCATAGCCGGGTTTGGTCAATAATAAACCCAAAAATAGACCAGTTAAAAAGCCGATTAAATCGATAAAGAATCAGAAACCGACGAACCGCTCAGCAAGATTCGAATTCGGTTTAATTCTAAAACATAAAATTTATTTTATTTTATTAATTATTATAGTTTTTGGGGCAATTACACTTTTAATTTTCAAACTATTATGATTTTTAGTGTTTTTAAGATATTATTTAAAATAATACTATATTTGAGAATACATATATTATCTTAATTATTAAGCAGAGCACTTAAAATTATAATATTTTAAATGAAAAATATAACTTAAACTAAAAATTTTTTTTAAGTGCTTTTAGACACAAAAAACTTAAAATCATAGCCGTGTTAGATCATTAAAAAACCAAAGAAAATTAGACCGATGAAAAGACATAAATAAACTGCGAGAGAACTTGATACCAACGAATCGTTGAACCGGATCCGAACTACGTCCAAATTTCAAATATGCAATTTCATTTATTTTATTAATTATTATATTTTTGGACAAAATTACAATTTTAATTTTTAAAATATTATGATTTGAAGTGTTTTATTTACTATTTTAAGAAAATAAATTTATTCTCAAATATAATATTATTTTTAAATAATATATTCTTTCTAATTATAACTTTACTTGTAAAAATATCATTAAACCTGGTTGAATCCAATCATATTACATCGAGTCACGACCCAAAATGTTATATAATTCGATTGTCGGTTTGATTTTAAAACATTTTATATTATACATATTTAACCATTCCAAGTTTTATAACTGTTAATTAGCAAACCTAATTTTAAATATTGTCTTTTAGAATTGTTTAAAAACTGTAAATATAATCATTAATTAATTAACTAAATTACTTAGCTGAATTAATGAATTAAATAATCAAGTTAGTAGGCGATATATTAAGGTGCATAATTAAAATTAATATAAAGGTCCTAAATTGGTAATATTATACGTTAGACAAATGTTACGTCCACATTGCTCTTCTGTTATAATAGTATTGATGTTTTGAGATATACATAGTGAGATATATCTTCAAATGAAGCCACAAGTAAAAAAATTTGAGTTCTCTAAGGAATCTTGATTGGTAGACCATGCATTTGTAACTAAAGTTTCGTTTTTACACAAATATTCTAACTTCATAGCAATTAGGAAAACAAACGAACGAAAACCAAAAAAAATCTATGGCCGCTAAGTCCATAGATGTTGGAGGTGAGATTCACCTTCTACAAAATTGTCCGGTCTATGTTAAAGGTCTCAGTAAGAGAAGAAGCACACGACCTCGATAAGGCTTGGTCCGGATGAAGAGCACCCCGACAAGCGTAAGATGCGAAAATGTCATCGTATGGGTGTGTCAATCTATGATATACGAGAGACGTTGAATCTCTGCGACGTCGGAAGCAAGACATGCTCTAACAATCGTACGAAATACATAGGTCACGATAGCCTGTAACCTTTGAAGCAAGACATGCCTCGACAACCACACAAAATATTGGCATAGTTGACCATGAGGTCATTTCTTCTGCGTGCCTCGATAAGGCTTGGTCCGAATGAAGAGCACCCCGAAAAGCGTAAGATGCGAAAATGTCATCGTATGGTTGTGCCAATCTATGATATACGAGAGACATTGAATCTCTGCGACATCAGAAGCAAGACATGCTCTAACAATCGTACGAAACACATAGGTCACGACAACCTTTAACCTTTGAAGCAAGACATGCCTCGACAACCACACAAAATATGGATGACACAATCTATAAAGTCGTGAGACGCACCGAATTTATCGACGTCAAACAAAGAGCACGCGGAAGAAATGACCTCATGGTCAACTATGCCAATATTTCACAACCCTCTTCTTTAGCTATAAATAGAAGAGTGGGAGTAACGAAGAGAGAATAATCACTTTCACACCAAAAATACTAAGAAACTATAGAGAATATTTAAAGAGACAAATAGATCGATCTCGCTAAATTGGCTCGAATTGAGAGATTATTTAGTGATTTCAAACTCTTCTTTGCATCTTAACTCTTTCTTTTTGTGAATTCAGACTTCAATATTCTCTCTATAGATATGAATCTCATATTAATAATATTGTCGAGGGAAACTTCAATATAACAAACTCTTTGGCTTGTGTATCCACTCCTTATTCGATCTCACACTTAATCTGAATTTCGCTTTCAACAATCAAATCATCTGTGAAGAGATTGAGCAGAAACTTCTACATACAATAAGCACCTCGACTGACGTACAAACTAATCTCGACGCCTTAAAACACCTCGGGAGTCAGCTCCCGAGGCGCTGACTCCCATACCACAAGGCACCTTACCGCTCACAAAAACATCTACCTTAGTGCTTGCAAGCCTACTATCCTTGGTGCAGATGCCTCACTAAAGCTCAAAACACCCAAACACCAACACCGTCGAATAAATGATGCCAAATTTCTTAAACGTTACTCTCGAATCTAGGTTCACAAAAGTAACAAGTAACACAATACTACATGGGTCGTTCGTCGATAGCACACCCCATGCTCCGCACGATGTTCCACCTTAATGATGACTTTGCTCAACCATATAAATGCCCTGATGCGAACGCAAGGATCAACTTTATCACCTTATTGGTAACCTCTACTGAGGACCTGTTGGCGGCACACACGACATGATGTTCTAGAAATCACAATAAGGATTCCTATCCAGGTAGTGAAATCATTTCGGTGAGACCTCGTAAACTAACTCAATAAAACCAATACGCCACCTCATGTCACTACCAACCCAATGATGGACCGCATCAACATGTATTTTGCGACTCCAAATACCCTTCGATGAGACGTGAACCATCTCAAACGAGAGAAAGAAACGAAAAATTAAAAAAAAGCTTGAGGACATGAACTCCAAGGTCTGTCAAGAATTTGGTGTGCTGAAAATAGACCGTCCTCGGAGAACTTTAGGGCGCCCATTTAGGCTGGCATTTTATCCAAACCAGAAAATCCGAACCGAACTAACTTGAAAAATCTGAATCTGAACCCGAGAAACTTTTTAAAATAGTCAATCGAGTTTCATCTGCAAGTACTTCAAGTTTAAAGTTTTACTTTAACCCGATCTGAAATCGAACTGGTATCCAAAATCCCAAAACCGAACCCAAAACCCGAAAAAATCTTAGAAACCGCAAAAAGAGTTTGAAAATAACCGAAAAACCCGAACTTTCACCGAAAATATGAAATAACCCGAACATGAAAAAAGTATTTGGTGTACTATGACTTTAATATATTTATCAAACTCGACCTGAGCATGAGAAATCTTGCCAAACCCGAACCAAGCTTTTTAAAAACTTGAGTAGGGCTTAACGTCATGAATTCGAACAACCAAACCCGAGCTGAGCTTGACCTTAACACAAACGAGACCTCAAATACCCAGTCAAACCACATTTACGAGAAGAGTAATTCTTCTCCATATATATAACCCTGTAAAAATAAGAAACTCAACATATGGACGAACCAACAAACCATCCAACAATTAACGACCTTCAGCATCGCTATGGGTCACACCCGATTCACTTCATAAGAACGTGAAGTTGAATGCTGCTAGTTGTTCTCTGAAAACTTGGAAGGCGCAACCTTGAAATGGTTCTCTCTACTCAAGGAAAACTCGAATGAAAGCTACTACTAACTCTCGATGACCTTCATGAAACACTACTTTATGTTCATTCACCAAGGAGCCTCGACAACAAATCTTTGGGTACTAGCATAGGGACCAAAATAAACCATGCATGATTTCATCGCAAGATTCAAAGAGGTGGCATCTCATGTGGCGATGTCTAATGAAGTTTCCTTGTATGTTCTTTGAAATGCACTCTGAAATAAATCTGCCTTATATAATGACCTCAAGATCACAATTAAGCCGCATATGCTAGAAGACATATTGCATCAGCTCAAGTTGTTCATCGAGGTCGAAGAAAAAGGAAAATATGCCCAAAATGCATTATGCATCAAAAACATTGATTCCCAAAGAAAGCCCAAAGACGAGTATTACGAATCGCGCTAACATTACGACATGGACTCTAATAGAGAGGAAAGGGAGATGACGGCAGAAACTTTCTACATAAGCAACGGTCAAACCTCTCAACAGTCATGGCCCGAATCCGCATGACTTAATGACCAAGTGCCCGACCAATATTTCTACTACCACGAATGATCTGGCAACCTAACCTTGTAGTGACTTCAAATTCAAGACATTCAACTCACCAAGTATCAAAACGGTTAAGTCATGATATCCTCCTGAACCCCCTACACAATCAAGGCACATCAAGCTAAATAAACTTATCAACGATCCAACCAAGGCAAAAAAACAAAATACTGCTCCAATGGGAGATGGACAGAACAACCACAACAATGCACCACGACCATGGCCACTGCAAAACTTACATGCTAAGGCAGAAGCCCTAAAATGAGATCGAGGCAACGAATACTGAACTGAAAAGCCGCCTTTACCCTGAAGAAGGATGAACATGATCATGGTTGGACTTCTATCCTACAATGACTCGATAAGATCAACTAAGAAACATAAAAGGGGAATTGTAACTGCAGTAAAGTGCACACAAATCAGCAAGCAATCCGAGCTAGTCAGTAAGGAAATCCCTTTATTGAAGTCGATGTTGAATGATTCGAAAATCTGCATAATTACCCTCTTGTAATCAAAGTTCTCACTGCCAGTTGGGAGGTCACATGGTAACTTATTCCACCTCATCTTCATGGAGACATCATGAGTGATGGACCTCATGGAATACGAGTTCAAGTCGTCAACAATGCCACTTACCAAATATAATGGAAAGATAATTATGGCTGTGAGAACAATCAAGTTGTTAGTACATGTTAGAAGAGTGGCGAAACTCTTCAAATTTCTTATCATCAATAAATTTTTCATGCTACATCGTCATCATGGGAAACTCTAGATCCACTCAATGGAAGTGGTACCATCAACATATAAACAATTTCTCGGATACCTGCGCCCAAATGAGACCCGCACAATCCGAGGAGACCAAGAAACAACAAGAACGTGCTTCTTCACCAAGGTAAAAATCTGAAACCTGCCCCAAACGTGTGTACTTACTAAACCATACAATAAACCCCTACTTCAAAAGACACTAAAACAAGACAATGTCGCGCAAGTAATCATAGACTCAAACGACCCCAAAAAGCCATATAAAGACCACTCTAATAACCTTTATCGAATAAAAGGTCTTCATCTTTGATTGGACAACTAATAAAATGCTCGACATCGACCCTACAATTGCTTGCCAGGAGCCCAATGTCGATCCAACCTTCAAGTCCATCAAATGGAAACGACAAAAGTTAGGTCCTGAACACGTACAAGAAGTAAGCTACAAGGAAGAACGTATGATCGAAGCATGATCAATCTTCAAAGTTAAGTACCTAAATTGGATCGCTAGTCCTGTAATCATCAAGGAAAAGAAAGTCAAGTGGACAGTTTGCATCGATTTCACCAGCCTGAAAAAACTTTCTCAAAAATATCTTCCCACTACCCCCTATCGACCGCATCAACGAGGTCTCAGCTGAAAATGAACTCCTCTAATTCATGGACACCTTTTTCGGGTACAACCAAATAATGATGCACCTAAAAGATCCATAGAAGGCATCGTTAGTTACCAATTTGAGCTCTCATGCTCGATAGATTGTTCCATAGACTAAATTGTAGTTAACCTTCATTCTTAGCATTGAAGATATGAAGAAGTGGTTGAAGAAGAAATTGATAAGTTTTTTTTTCGCATATCAGAGAAATCAATAGAGGTGCAGGATAAGACACGACATATCATTGAATAAAAAGGGAGAGAGAGAATCAAAGAACAAAGGTGCAAAGAAAAAAATGGAAAAGAAAAGAAAGCTAAAGAGAGAAAGAGTACTTCTTTGTGTCAAATGAATAAGATAAATGAGGAGTATTTTCGTACTTATAAGGGGTAAGAGAGAAATTGAAAAGACGGATAATCATTACTCATGTTAACCTTAAGTCTCTACACTCAATTTTCGTACCTCCTAGATTCGATATTTATCCATAAGTTGACCATCTTCTCAAGTGTGCCAAGAAATCTACGTAGGAAGTTCACCAACCTCATAACTCACCAGTGAATTGAGGGGGGCTTAATGTTGAAGGTGAGATTTTCCCTCCACAAAATTGTTTGGCTCGCGTACAAGAGCCAAATAAGAGAAGAATCGCACGACCTCGATAGAACTCCACCCATATGATGAGAGCCCTGATAAGCGTTCGATGTGAACACGTCATCCTAGGGTTGTGTCGGTCTGCGATCCGAGAGACACAACATTGAACTTCTGTGAGGTCAGATGCAAGGTGTGCTCTCACAATTGTATGATATGCAGACATCGCAACATGGTCTTGACAACGTACGACTTTGGAAGCAAGACATGCCTCTATAACGATGCAAACAGATGATGCAATCTACAAAGTTATAAGATGCGTCGACCCTATAGACACCAAAATATAAGCACGCATGAAGAATGATCTCATGGTTAACAATACTGATATTTTATATCCTTCAACTATAAATAGAAGAGTGAGAGCAACGAAGAGAGAATAAATATTATAATATAACTACAATGAAACTAAAGAGAGATATTAGAAACAGAAATAGATCTTCCTTATTAAATGAGCTTGAACAGAGAGTTTCTTTAGTGATCTTGAAAACTTGTATGCATCTTCACTCTTTCCTTTTTGTGAATTCATGTGTCCATATTGTTTTATAGATATCGAGCTCGCATTAATATTATCTCAAGGCAAACTTCAATATAATTAGGATCTTTGACACACTTATCCATTTCGTATTTGACCTCACTCTTAGTCTAAATCCCACTTTCAACAATGGGTTTAACAATTCTATTAAGAATAAAGAGTTAAGAAAAGGAAAAGGAAAAGATAGAAACATAAGGTTTGTAAGTATTCTATAATGATCTAGCCAATATCAAAATACTTACACGGGAACGATGATAGCAAATTGAGGAAGATTATCTCCCTTTAAAACCATATCATTCATATGATTTAGCCAAACCAATAGCATTGGATACATGTTGTCCCCTGACATCAAAAAAATGAAAATAACATGTTAAGTTGATTGATTTTGAACCATTTCACACATTTGAATTCACCATAGAGTTCTTAAACTACCTTATTCACATCAACAAATGACACAAAGTTTTTTCCCACAAAATTGCATCTTGCTCTATCTGGTCCTTAGCCACCTGGAAGCATCCAATCGTGCATTGTGAAACCTTTTTCCAAAACTAAATCCTTTTGAATTGAGTTAGTCCAAAAAATATTACAATATTTGTTATATTGAATCATCATCATAATATCTCTTGACCATTTGCCAATAAATAATATCTGGTACTCTATTTGATAGCAAATATGTTTATTTATAGGGTTTTCTGCAAAAACAAAACTTTCATTGTAACTCTTTTTGAAATTTTACTTCCATCTATCGAAATTGCAGATCAACCCACCAAGTGAAATTTAATCCACAATAGAACCCTCTGCTGCGTTATCATATTTCTTAGATTTCTTGTAATTGTCGATTGGATTCGAAATTCCATTTGGAATTGAGTTTGATTGCTATTTGATTTTGATATTAGGATTATTAGTCGTTGAATTGAAATATATTAGGGTTATAATGCGGATTAAATTTCTCTTGATGAGTTGATATGCAGTTTCGCTAGATGGAGGGTAAAACTGCAAAAAATTGTTACAATGGAGGGTCTTTTGCACAAAATTCATTTTTTAATTTATACACCAAACTTATTTTTCTCTTCACGTGGGATGAAATCAATGAATTACTAGCAGAGATTACTACTGCTACACCGTTGCTCAATACTTTAGGGGATCCAGTCTATTACATAAGTAGATTCCTGAAATTTATCTCATGTTATGATATAAATAAGGAATTTTTGCAAAAAAAACCCTTCCATTGTAACAATGTTTGCAATTTTACCCTCCGTCTACCGAAATTGCAGATCAATCCATCAAGTAAAATTTAATCTGCATTATAACCCTTTTATATTTCAATTCAAAGACTAATAATCCTAATATCAAATCAAATAACAATTAATCTCAGTTCTAGATTGGAATTTCGAATCCAATAAAAAATTACAAGAAATCTAATAAATATAATAACGAAATTGGATTATATTGTGGGTTGCAGAAAACCCTTAAAAGATTTTCTGTAAAAAACTTTACATTTTAACAATGGCTTCCAGAGTCACTTATAACAATGATGCAAATTCATTTGTATCATTCAAAAAATGATGTAAACATATATTATAAATGATATAACACATATGATATTATGCATCTTGTTGAGCGGATGTATTTGACCAACTAGTCTAAACAATTTGAGATGGAATCCATGGAAACCTGATATGTGAAGCTAAAATATAGAATGTCTTTGTGAGATCAGTTTATGGATTCATAGAATTGTGTAAGGAAAGGGTAAAATAATTTATTTGACTGCCTATATCAGCAAAGTGCTTTAGGGTCACTTATCTTGAGAAAACTTCATATTTATGTGTGTTTGTGTTGAAGTAGCAATATGATGTGTGAATTCCAAAAAGTGATTTATGAAATCGTGGAAGTATGGACAAAACAAAGGAAAATATATTGTGGTGATTTACAGGGACAGTAAACTAAATCTTTAAAATCTCTTGGAATAGTGCAATCAATTGTCAGGCATGGTGGGCCCTGGGGCCCAAAGAAGGACATTGGAGCACATGAAAAATATATATGTACGAGGGTGTTACAATTTGATGTAAGAGCCAAATCCAGATGAATGTTCAGTCAGTGACTCACATTGGCGGGGTGATGATACTCAAAAATAAATACCACTTATTTTTACATTGGCGGTCCGATCAATGGGCAAAATGTTACAAATTCCCATACATTTTACTACTCTAGTATAATCAATATTTTAATAACCTAAAGTCTCTTCATATATTCAATTATTAATTTCTAGACTTTTGTGATATAAAAAGTTAACACATTTTAAATTTTTTAAAAAACTTATTAAAACGTTTCAATACATCAATGTTAACTTTTTCTCTCGTAATATATATATATATATATATATATATATATATATATATAACATTCACGATTTTATTAATCATATCGGTATGTACAAGCAAGATTAATCAAACAAGATATTTTCTTAGTGTGCAATAGGATTTTTTATGTGTGTTTATATTTTCACATAAAATGTTATACTGCCTTGAGTTCATATTACATAGTTGATTTATAAAGTAATGTTGTGTCTTTTATCATACAACATGTTGTTGATAAAACGTAATTTGAAAATATCAGTGATACTCGAAAACAGACAAAAAAACCCAATTAGAACTAACTAACATAAACTCTAAGATTAAAAATGGTAGCGGATGAGAGGAATAAATTTAAAAACATAACGAGTGAAATAAAAAAGAGTAAAATAAAACAGTGTTAAATAATGGTATTAAGAGAAAATATTAATAAGAATAACTGCAGAGAGATGTAAATGGTAACTATTTAAAGTAATATGAAAATATAATATTATATATTTTAGTACTACATCTAATAATTTTGAATACATATTTGTGAAAAAATACATACTAATAAATTTTTATTGTTAATTTTAACTTTTTTTTTATTAAAAGTTAAAAGACAACTTTATCGTTGCAAAAAAGACAACTTTATTATTTGAAATCAAATTTAACGTTGATGATAAGATCTTCGTCTCTCTAACCATATTTGCTCTGCAATTTTATTGCGAACAATTTTCATATAAATTCTGGCTTTTGAGTCTTCTTCCACACCAACGGTTTGATCATCATTCGCATCGTCATTGACAAGATACTATCCATATAAATCAGTTCTTGAATCTATCTCGTTAATATCAATGCCTTTAACATACCAATTATATAAATATGAGAGATTTTTTTATTTAATATATCAATTTTTCTTGATTGGCATTAATTTCTTTAAGTTTTTTGTTATGTTTAAATCGTCTCGTCTTTATTACTTGATCCACCATTATTATCATCTTTACTTCTCACGTTCCTTGTTAAAAAAGGTCTTGTAGTATATATACTATTTCAACAACACCATAAATTTAAAGGACATCTATATTTTATTCAATATCTAACTATAAATAAAATGTTATCCATCAGTAATAAATAAAAGTATAATAAGATTCAATTGTTAAGTTAAGCGAAATTTTTTTTAAGCCATGCACAATAACAATTTACGAAAGGTGTCTTAGAAAATCACAAATGAATAATATTGTTTAAATGTTTGCTGTTAGCAATGTTTCATAAATGGATAAAATTAGAGTTTGAGTCACGCGACTGTGCAGATGTTATTTTAATTTTCGTATATTTACTTTATGATTGATCATGTTATTAATTAGTTGTAAGTTATGTCGGATGCTCATATCCGTTATAAATACCAAAATAACTAAATTGACATATTAGATAAGTCATTTATCATTTAATAAATTTGTGCAAAACGGACTATTGATTCTGTATATAAATCTATTTTTAAATATACATATTTCATAGGTTAGAATATACTATGTTGTTCACTTTTATATGAGCAAACTAAAAATTATTAATAATGATTTAAATATTTTCTTTTATAATATTTAATTTTTAAAATAATGTTATTTAAAAAACATAATTTTATGTTATTTTTGTTACCAAAAAATTGTGTTATTTTATATGCATAGTCTATAAAATGATTAGTGTATAAACTTATTTAATTATACTTATCTTTTAGTTTCATAATTTAATTATACAATATATGATGAGAATTTTTTATTTTCATTTTAAATTTAAAATTTATCAGAATATTAATTATAATTTTTCACCTATTAATTATAATTATATTTTAACAATGTTTACATATTTAAACTTTTAAAATTTTTAAATATAAAATGAAAAGATTTTATGAGATTTTGTTGCAAATAAAAATAAAATATATAATTACAAGCCAAATAACATTTATGAAAATATATTATGATTTTTTGACTATTAATTAGCTAAGAATTGATTTCACATTTTTATCCTTAATAAAATCCTAAATTCCAATGACATAAAATATAAATAACACATGCCATAAATGTTTTTTAAAAAATGATACTTCTCTTTTGATAAGATATATAGATAATCTAAACATATCTGGTAGTTTATGTCTTTATAAACATAATAAAAACTGTAGAAATATTACCTTTAACTCATGAGTTTAAGTTTCACGGAAAAAAGAACAAAAGTATTTTGATCATCTTTTTTGTCGATGGTAAAATTTTCATAATAGAATTTTTTTTTGCTGTAATAGTGTATTGATAGGAAATTCATCGGTTTGTTTTGTTTACTATTACTAAAAAAAATTTGAATTATTCAAAATAAAACAAGTATATATGTAAAATGTCTATTTTGTTATAGTTGAATATACTTATTTTGCTAAAAAATATCTATTGACCATTTTAAAGAAAAAACCGTATAAATAATTATATATGTAGTTTAAAGTTCTCTATATTTTAGTAAAATAATCTTGAAAAAAAATTATAGAATTTTTTTATGCTCTCTAATTTCTTTCGTTTAGAAAGTTATAAATTTTAGTAGAAAACTCATACTTTTCCCTCATTAGGATCACATAAATTTTACAGCACATGTATATTTTTGAGAAATGGTACAATTTGGACAGAAAAAGAGAAAACACTGATTTTGTTTGATATTTTTCCTAAAAAGACATCCATTTGCACCCTTAATTAGTTACATTATTCCATTTAAGTACCAACCCAGACGGTTCTGTATAACTTTTTGTGAAGTAAATTCCATCGACTTTGGCAGTCCATATGCGTAGTTGACCACATCGCTTAATAGCACCTGCTCTGTATACTTGAATGTCATAATTATACATCAGATTAGGCCCTTGCTCAAGCTTACATTTCCATTTAGTCCTAATGTATGTAAAAATTGTTAAAGAATCCTTAAAATCAAAGGATTTACTATCATTAAATTTTATTTCACCAACTTCATCAGATTGGTCATCATGGACTTCATGACAATGAAATCGGAGCAGGCTATCATGTGTGAGCTGGTTATGAATTTCTACGCGATTTTTCTTGCAAGCTTCATTTAGTCCAAGATATAGAACAATGACTAACAAGAAAATATGGAGATGATTCATTTTTGTTTAGAACAAAAGATGAATTTCTGAAGGAAAATAGCAAAACTATGCAGCATTTTGTGAAACGTGTTTTCTATCTTTATTTAGTTATCTATTTATGGAGTTAGCTAAACATAAAAACGAACAATAATGAATTAAACCTCCAGTGAAAATGAAACATTTTAGTGGCCAATAAGATAAAACCAAATGAAGACAATGTTAACGAAATACACGCTCAAACCAACGACTAATATTTTAAAATCCATTAAAATCATAGAACTAGCAATCCCACTTAAATCTAACACATTCAGGTTTGTGAAATTAGAAAAATCTCATCTCATTCTCCTGTACAAATTTTGTAACACAAGTAAACCGTTTTGGGTTAAAAAATTAGGAAAAATATCATTTCATTATTTTTTTTTTCCAACCACACAATAATCAAAAGTTTTTTCTCAAATTGGGAGACCAATCCGGAGGGTGAGGATCTACAAAAGTAAAATCAAAATGAAAAGATCGTGCTCCTCGCGCTGGAGTATCGGCTACTGTATTCGTCGTACGTGGAATAAGTGTCAAAGAGAAATCCGGGAAAAAAACGTGAAGCATATAATAATCTTGTAGTTGTGTATGAAATGCTGGCCAGTCATCCGGTTGATTTATGATGTTTGTTAGTTCCGCACAATCCGTCTGGAAAGCCTGACAGTCTATTCCGCGATTGTGCAGCTCAGTCATCGCGCATAACAGAGCTTCCAACTCTGAATGCAGTGGTGACAAACTTCGGCGTTGACCTTTAGCCCCCAACAAGATTACTACGTTCTTTAAATTCGTACAAACCCATCCAAGTCCAGAGGTGTGATCAGATTGTTTCCAAGACCCATCTACCCGACAAAATAAGCCATCTGTAACAATTGGTTCCACAAGTGATTGTTCCTCCTCAAGAGGCAAAATGACTTGCACTTCATGCCAAGCTATGGAATCCGATTCTGCATTTCGGAGAAGCTCATCCACATCCGATTGTACTCGTTGGAAAATTTTTTTATTTCGTGCTTTCCATATTAGCCACAAAATCCATGGGAATAATGCATAGCGATCCCTATCAAAATTCCTCATCGCGGTCCGCCAAAAAAGATAATCCAAATTTGAATAAATAGAATCTGATGGGAAGGCCTGCATCTGTTCTGATCCTTGAAAGAATCCCAAACTTTCAAAACCGAGGTACACTCAAAGAAAACATGATTAATTGTTTCCTGCGGATCCGCATTGTTTGCAGATGGTATCACAATTTATACCTCTGTGAACTAATTCTGTGGTCACCGCTATACTCCCTGTGATAAGTTGGCAAAGAAAATGTTGTATCTTCAGAGGACATTTTATCCGCCATGTATATGCTTTTAAAGCTTCCAGTCCAAGACCCCAACCATTATTGTTAACTCGTGTTGCCTCCCCAGAAATCAAAATCTTATAGACTGACTTGACCGTATATTTTTCGGATTTGGTGTAGTTCCAAGCTAAGTCATCATCATAAGTAATTGTGCGACTTGGATGGATACCGCAGATTAGATCTATATCCTCTGGATTAAAAAAGACCTCTAATAAAGGCAGATGCCAATCCCTCGTTGTTGGATTTATCAGTTGGTAGACTTGTAAATTAGGGTACCAAAGACTCCCCTGACCTCTGGTTGGACGCCAACATAATATTTTTAAGATAACATTATAATTCATACTCCCTTTGTAAGCAAAACACATTTGACCAATAAAAATTAAACTGCAAAATATAAACAGTTACAAAAGCTAAATACAGTAGAACTTCTATAAATTAATACTCTATAAATTAATAATCACTATAAATTAATAAATTTGATCGATCCTCACCTATTTAAAATTTGACATATTTCGATAAAATAATAAATAATAAAAATTTTAAAACTCTTTTGCAAATATATAGTCACAATAGTATTATAAATTAATAATTATATAAAATTATGTATAATGCATAACTAATATGATATACTGATTGTTGGGGTAAATTTATTCCTTTAGAGTCTGACCATAGATAAACCCTCTAGTTATAAGTGATAACCCAGACCATAGCCAATGACACCATCGCCAAGCCGAGGCTATAGCCGAGGTAGGGCGGATATCCCCTAAGTCGGACTAAAATCTTAAGAGATAAGGACAAATGTCTTATTTGAATCTTGGGAAATATTCCTTTTGTATGATAAGTTCGAATATAGGAGTTATCCATAAGATAAATGGAAACATAATGTGTAAGTATTTTAGTAGTTTTTATGTCGGTTTTTACACGAGAATTATGGGTTTTAGTATGTATTCAGATTGTTCTGGCGCGAATTTGTGTTCTTTGTTATTTTTACAAGAATCGAGCTTGAATGTGCGAAAAGAATGCATTTTGGATAGATTTCAAGCGTCGAAGGAAGTGTTCTTGAAAAGCTGGAAAATACCCAGAAAATTGGACAAAGATCGACCGATCCATGTCTGTGGATTGACCGATCCATGTCTGTGGATCGACCGATCCCTGTCACGAATTGCGGACCGATTTTACGAAGAACCATACCGAACTTATTTCGAACCGGATTGCTATCAAAAGACCTAGACTCGTGTTTCCTGTTTCATTATACACTTTTAAAGATTTTTAGAGAGCACCAGAGAGATTTGTAACCTAGGGAGAAGAAGCTTCTTTGTTCTTCGATTCGAGAAGTTTTCGGAACCCATTTTACTCTTGTTTATGCTTAATACAATCATGTCTCTCTTGAATTTGATTTGTGTTTTTGCAATTACCATG